>JABSMR010011544.1:0-11306 GCA_018902295.1 Dusona sp. PSUC_FEM 10030013 | reverse complement strand
TTTTAAATATATAAATATATGAATGAGCGTCTTATATGATCAAGCTCTTTTCATCACGTGCCATATACGTATAAAAACGCGTTAATGGACTATTTCCTACGTTCTGTAGAATCGTTCTTAATTTACGTTTATATTTGGCCAACGGGCCCGGTCGTGGGGATGAGGTTTGCGATTAGTTGAGCGCGTCACATAAGAAAGAGCCGCACTTGCTTCGCGAACGTAATTCGTTTCTGACTCGATTATATCTTTTCTCTGTCTCGTCCTTATCTAACGCTTGAAAAATTCATGAACGTTGAAAAAAAAATTCCCATCGTTGTGCGGAGCTCTACTATTGTGTTTTTGTGTTATTTTCAAGAGAAACGAGAATCAAGAAGGGAACACGAGTAGTTCTCTGATCCCATTGAAATTCATGATAACAAATGGTTTACAGGTATTTCTGGTCAGTCACAACGAAGGTTGATGAAGGCATGTACATCATTATATATCTTTCTACACCCTCACTCCATTTTTCAGCTTTAACGTGTACGATGAAAACTCTCGGGCACGCGGAAGTGATTCAATCACGAAACGAGAACCCGTAAATCCAATCAAACTTCCGGTGCTGAGGTTTCATGCTTCGCTAGCCCTCGAGCAAACAGATATGCAAGAAGGAGAGAAGAGCCAAGATGGCCAAGGTGGATAAGGAAAAGGGAGGTCCAAGTCCGTCGAGACATTGGGTAGGAAACTTGAAAGGAGGAGAGCGAGCGAGATAGCGAGAGAGATTAGATGCGGTGATGGTTGTCCATGCACTTGTGCAATTTCGTATCTGGCTTCGATTTCTTTTGCGCGGGAATGAATCATAAATAGAAAACGTTAGCGACTGATCCACAACATTAAAACCATTAGTTTGCTCACCTTGAAAAATGAGCGAAAGGCTTACCTGTATTGAAAATTTAAGAAACCATATTGAAATATTCATTGATGAAAACACATTAGAAAATGATTTGATCATTTTATATATTTATTATCTGTTGGGAATAATATCTCGCGGATTACCTCTTTCCGTCTCCGGGTAAACGAATCCTTATGGCAAAATAACAATATTGTGTTTACGTACACAAACGTTGATACAGATTTGTGCGAGTAGGGAATGAGATACGAGAATCGAATTGCATCAGGTCTCGGCGTGGAGAACGTGCCGAGAGTGTATACCAAACCTTGCTCATCGACATCAACATTCTACGCTATATGTACATATATATAAATATTCTAAATATATACATAAAGTTGAAGATTCTCCTTCCCCTTCCTCGCTCGAGGGCCTTGGGAACATGTAAAGACGGAGAAACTGGAGCGAATGTGCACCACGACTGCGTAAGGATTACACATGCTTTATCTCATCTTCAAACAAATTAAAATTCCTTTAAAAGTGCAATCTAAAGCCACCTTTCGTGCGTAGAACAGTTTCATCTTTTTAATAGATAATCACATTGAGAACGTGTGTTATTTAATCATAACTCAAACAATATTTTCGTGCGAGAGATAAATTAATCGGCTATAATGATTCTTATCGAATTATCACGAGCAACTTGAATAATTTGAACTTATCGACTTGATCGAAGTCGGTAAAGCAAAATTTAACTCCATCAAAGAACAATTCGGAGCGCAATAACTTTAATTATAGTGTAACAATAATAATATTTAAATGAGTTTGTATCATTTTTTAGACCATAGAGTATATGCAGTTTACACTTCTACCGATTTAATTAATTCCTCACAGTTTCGAACACACTCTCTCTCTGATAACATTTCGAAACTTGCGTACAGCATCACGCGTCCTACACAACGAGAACTGCAATTGCATATTATTTGTGAGGAAAACTCTCTCGAATGCAGGCTCACCGTTTCCCATATCGTACATCGAGTAATTTGTATACACTTTACAGCAAAGGTTGCAAATTAAACCATATATATGCATATTCATGGGAACATAAATGTGAATATGTACAGTGTGTCTCAAAAATCATGATAAACCTATGAAAAAGAGTTGAATATTGTTATTCGGAACAGAAAAAACTTTGACATTTTTTTCTCCGACGAGATCGTTTATAAAATATTAGTTAAGGGTATGGATCAGTCACCCACCCCCCACGAATTTTCGGAAGCGAAAGTTTTCGATGTCGTTTGTACGATCGGAATAAAAAAATGTTTTAGCTCACACAAAAAAATTGTAAAAATGGGCTAAGACTTTTTTCCAATCGAACTAACGGTTTGGAAAATTTTCACTTTTCAAATTTGCAGTCATCTCTCTCGCGCTCATCGCGGCTCAGTCGGTATGACACTTGGTCTTAAGAACTGACAGCCAATCCAGTAGACTGCGGAAAAGAAGTGCGTTTCCCCGCTACACCCATATCAATTTTTGCCGGTGCACCAAGTTGGTGGGTTTTGATTAATCACTAATTAATTAATTGATATCTGAACGATGGTGAATCAAAGAGAAAAATGGCTGAAGACTAATATTTTTAATAATTTGCAAGTTGTATAATTTTAAGGTACGTGTTGTTCGGGACACCTCGTATGTCGGGTTTGAATTTATTTATGAGTTACACTTTGGTCTACGGAGATCGAGAGAGAGAGACAGGGAGTGAGTTTAACTGGCGACAATCGAGCAATGGTGCGCGTACATGAACCGCGAACGGGCTTAAGCTCGGGAAGACCGTCACAAAACGATTTGCATTAATTATATCGGTGAGTTTAATTATACACATGCGGGTGAGATACTCGACATGCGCTTCACTTTTTCATTTCGAATCCCATCTGCGCGATGAGTCCAGCATTTGTTGGCGTTAAACTTTGTGTCTCATCAAATTAATCATTTATCCGTTATACAAAGCGAGGGAGAGACAGAGAGAGATAGAGCGAGAGAGAGAAAGAGAGAGAGCAATTCGTATAGCGAAAAATTGTCTGGAAAATTTGAATTAATTACCGGCGGGAACAAACAGTGCTGACAAGTTTTGACACTCTGGAAGGTATCGTGTGTAGAGTCGTTGACATTTCGAACGACCATTTAGGATTCTAGTTATTGATGATAATTTTTTTCACCAGGAAGCACAACTTTCAGAATAAATCGGTGAAGTTTTGAGGACGGGCAAAAGGCTGTACAAATATACCTTAAATTATTTAATAAAAGATTTGAGTATAACGCGTTACTATGCTCGGGGATCTCCTGAGTGATTCTATTGCCAGAGCATATTTGATAGATGCACGTAACGTTTGTAGGTACACACGATATTCTTCAGACATCCCGATTCAAGCATATATTTCAGCCACCTTTGCTGGAGATATGGGGTGTCTTAAAAGTCTAATCCAAGTTAGATAACTTTGTTTAGATCACCAAATTCTGAAGTAAAAAGTCCGGGCCATTTTTCTCTTTAATACATCATTGGAGAGATATTAACGAATAAGTGTACGTTCAGCCGATATAGTGTACGACAATGAGTGGTTCATGGTTTTGTCGTTTTGCACCTTTTGTACATAACGCAGCGGACTAGCTATGATAAATTAGTCATTAACTTATCAACGGTGTATCGGAAAAAAATTTCTCTGAGCATTTTCCTCCGACTGGTGTGATCAACTAACCCTTCATATGTTGGGCACCGCTATTGAGTAACCCTGTAGAGCAATTTATAAAACAGGAGCATAGACTACATCAGCTTGCACTGGAGCTTGGTTTGCGATTCAGATGCGCGTCAAAGCGATCTGGTTGGGTATCCTTTCTCCCTCTTCTTCTACTTCTGCATATGTATCGATTTACTGGAATAGTTTCTCGGGCTTGTTTACTATATATTTGGAAATGATATCAACCAAGCGTGATTAATTTATGGCTTTGAATATCCAAGCAATACTCGGAAATATTTCACGGAGCAAGGCAAATTTGAATTGCTCATAGGAAATCGTTAATCAAAGTAGGACATGCCGTAAGGAACTGCAGTTACCTTTGTTGCTCGTGAAGGGAAAAGGCAACAGCGAGGGTGCGGCGGGGAGAAGAACTCTCGTCGCATGGGAAACTCCCAGCGGAAGTGGTGGAAGACCACAGTTGAATTACGGACGACAGTTCCGACGCTCACAATAATGAGGGTGGGCTTGTTTGTCGGATTTGACCTCTTCCGGCCAAGTTTCTTCGAAGTTAAGTTCCTGCGAATTCAGTATTCTCTGAGAAAGGCCGAGCTTTTCTACATACCAGAGAATGTCTGGACCATGAATGGTTTCTCGTTGAGTTTAGGTCATTCACCAGGTTCTTTTCAAATCCTTTTAAAAGACATTTTTTTTCCAGTTTTTTGGTTTATATCACTCAAACCTCACTAAGCGCTAGTAAAACAAAAAGCACCTTGAACTATCAGCAAGCATTTTACGAACGTTGCTACAGAACGTTGTTCGCCCTCTTGTATTAACATTTTTTTTTGCCGACTACGACCTCTTTCTTTTCATTCTTTCCTCTTCCGCCGGAAAGTTGACGGAACGTCTAGCGCACGGTTTCTCGTTAAGTCTTACGACCAATTAGTCTCCCCCTACTCTTTTTCTCATCTTCCCTCTGCCACCGCGGCTGGTCATTATATTCTCGAGGCCATGGTCCTTCTCAAGCTTTTACTCGACCATCGCTATAAGCCACACCACGACCAACGACCTCTCTTGATCTCCGTAATTTGCCACGATTCACGAGAGACAGGCAGAAAAAGATGCTCTATCAACGAGATAAAAGGATTTTTGGGTACTCGCCCATTCTACAATTCACGCTCCCAAAGCTTTGGGTCCTTGTTTTTTTTTTGTTATACGAAGACTTATGAGATTATAGCATTAATCGGTAAGGCCGTTTGTTTTATTTCTCCCTTCATTTAATTTCGCAGAGTTCCGGTGACGATGAGAGAGCAAGATTACCAGAGTTCCTCACGGAACTCGATTTGGCGAGCCTCGAGGCGTCCCAGGAAGACATCGAGGCAATTAAAACCGTCGTCAAACGTCTCGCCCCCGAGAAGAATGGCGAGTACCAAGTCTATCAAGGTTTTAAAGTCCGCTACAACTAATTCGACTAATTGCACTTGATGAAATCTACAATAAATTATTGTGCAGATAAATTAACTCTACTAATTTAACCATAAAACGATTCAAGCTTTTTTTTACTTTTTTCACGATGCTTGGCGCAAACCCTGGTCCATTTTTGACCCAGTTTTCTTCGGGAATGAGGAGCTTCTTAAGGAGTGGCTTGAGGGCGCTGGTATTACTAACAATATTACTATGGACGCTTTCTTTTTTTTAATTCATCACTGTTGTTATCAGTCATTTATTTAACGTTGTACGCTGACAAACATTCATGTATTAGTTTCTCAATAAAGCTAGCTTTCTGGACAGTAGAATTTAATTTACAACGTATGTTTGTGGAACCCCGTTTGATCATAACTATTTCAGGTGTAATGGGTCAACCAGGCGTTGATTTTCCGGCATTAACCACCATACCAACTACGAGTTTCAGCTGTCGAGGATTGAAAGGCGGTTATTACGCTGACTTGGAAACAAATTGTCAAGTACGAGAATATCTTATGATTCTTTCAAAGATTCGAAGTAATCTACTTCTAGTTTTTTCATTTTTTAAACAATTTTTTGTTTCCCAGGTTTTCCACATATGCGATAATGGTCGAAAAATATCGTTCCTCTGTCCAAACGGCACGATATTCCAGCAGTCTCAATTGATATGTGATTGGTGGTTTAAGGTCGATTGCAGTAAATCTACGGAACTTTACGAGCAGAGCGCCGAGCAATTGGCAGAAGATGAACGCAAGCGTACCGACGCAAAGCGAATAAACTCGGAGTTCCATCGCGGAAATGCCGAGAACGAGGATAACAGCGGCCAGAACTATTATCAGTTGCAAAATTCCAATTATGATGGGCGTCAGAACGGGAGAACGAATCCTTACAATCAATCGCCGAACAAGAATCAAATACCAGGAAGTTCGGGACAACGAGGACAAACCACGGATTTTAAGCCGACCACACGAGCTTTCGACCCCAATCAGATTTACAATGGTGGAGCTGTAACACCGAGTCAGTACAACCAAATAAATGATCTGGCACTTGGCAACACGCTCAAGAACTCGCAAGACTTCAATGGCCAGCAAAATCAAAATAATTACAAAAATCGTCAACAACAACCCAATCAAACGACCGGAAGATCGAACTCCGATCGTGGAAATCATCGTGCCATCGAACGACAACAGAATCAACTCGTTGAACCGGTCAACGAAGAAGCGAAACGTCAGTTGAATTATGAGTCCAGAGGGGTTAACAAGTTTTCAGGGTCTAATCGCAATACCTATAATAATCAGCAACAGGCAGGACGCCTTAATCAACAGTCAACAGAGTATTCGTCAACGATTCAAAACTCAGGAAGGAACAGTGAAAGACGAAACTTCGGTAAGAGTAGTAGTATCAGTAGCAGCGTTTCTAATTACGATCAATCGTCTAATCGAATCACACCTTCGTACACGGAAACTACAACATTCAGAACTAGTACCCCTGGCCCTATAAGGGAGTATCAGCAGCTTGCTGAGAGCGCTGCCTTTGTCTCGAATCGTGGTAATCGCTTCAATGAGGCCTATAGTTCGAGCCAATTCAACAGCTACTTCAACAATTACAATGGTAATGGTAATACCAACAATAACAACAACAGTGAGAAGAACAATAATTACAGCAACAAGCCGAGAATAGAACAAAAGGACACGGAGAAGCCACGTCATAAACCAATAACCCCAACTCCAGAATCTGACAAGATTGGCGGAAATTCTCTCAGGCTACGTTCTGGGCAACCCACAGCTTCTCCTTTTCCCACTTTCCAACCGATCTACAAGCCACGAAAGAATGATCGTAACACCGGTTACGAGACTACCACTTTCGGTTCAACCATCCCAGACACCATAACAACCACTCAACCCTACAGAGATGACAGCACCCAGAACACTGCGGGAAGAACTTTCTACAATGATAATTTCGCGTCCGAAACAACTACGAATTATCCAACGAGATTGGACTACCAAGGAACTACGGAAACTTCGTATACCGAAATATTCACAGAGGATTATGCTCGAAACTCAGTGACACCGAGTAACGAACGAGCGATCGTGACGAACATGGATTTCTTCGAGAATACGACACCGACCATCATATCATCCGGCAATTACGTGAACCCAAAAGCCTACACCAACACCAAGGCACAGCCGCTTAATTACAAAAGTTCCACGACTAGTTCCGGTTTTACGACCCCCAAACCCTACTCCAACTCCCAGGAATACAGACAGAATTCGGTAGCGACGGCAGGTCTAACGAACGATTTTAATGTTCGTCGTGTAGACACTGGTTCTAGCTACTCCACGACTCCGGCTAGCGTGCGTGCCGTCACGAAAGAGCAAAATGCGATAAAGAGCCAAGACAACCCTCATCAACAGGTCCGGAGCTCAAGTAAGAATCTCCAGAGAACGCAAAGCTCTTACAAGCCATCACAGAATCTGATAAGCACTTCTACGGAGAAACCCTTGAGATCTTCGGCTACTGTAAGCCAGACTGTACTTACAGGGAAAACCTTGAGCCCATATGATACGAGCATCACATATCAGCAAGGCAAAGTCATGTCGACACTTGGACCTTATATACCGTTTACCAAGAATTATGCATATTCGTCACCCACCACAAGTACAACAGCTAAACCACCGGTTTACACAGCCACCGTACCAACTTATACCTCAACTGCAGTGATCTACGGATCGTCTAGTGCCAAGAGCCCTAGTGGGAAGTTCAGGTCTTCTACACTTGCGTCTTCGGCTAGACCAACTGGTAGACTTCCGAGTGGCAGCGCAGCCTACCTGCCAGAAAAGAAGACAGATGCTTCTAACTATTTGACAAAGAAGCATAGCCTCAATGAAAGACCCCTGAACGAAAGGGAGCATGCGATGAATATGCTGCAGTCACTACGAGGTCTTGAAGGAACTGTGCCCAGTGTTCTTGGCGTTTTCAATGGTTCCAGAAGTGGACTGAACATACCAACTTCTTCAGGACCCTCGACTCTGCATTCGCTGGCTCTCTATTTCGCCACGGCTAGCGACGATTTCGACGTAACTGCCGAAACCAGAACGGACGCTGAAACAGAATCAGAATCTTCGGAATTCCAAGAACAGGAAAATTCGCGGCTTCCCGAAGAGAACATCAGCGTCGAATTACCAAAAAGCATTCTAACCCAGCACACGATAAATTCTTACGCCGATCTGTTTAATCTGAACAACGCTCTTGAGGGCAACTCGAGCTCGAACCCCGTTCTTGATATCGGTCTTGATGTTTCCAACGAGGACACGGACGACTTGGATCTCCAGCAGAGCCAAGGTCCCATCGATGGTGCTCGCAAATCAAACAGCACCAAGCTGCGGGAACTAGCTCAAGTATTCACCCACGCGCTGTCTGCTTATCTTCAAGATCCTGATACCTTTAAGAAGATTCTCACGGAGATAAGACCCACAGAGCCGTCGATAAATTCTGGGAACGAGGAAAGATACGACGCGACGACTCTTATCCCGACAACTTTGGAGGATTATCCATCCGTGACCAAAGAGAAGGATGAGGTATTGGATTTTTCGGATGATACAGCACCTCATCGGGGCCGAGTACCAACTACGATTTATCCGATTACAACAACCGATCTACCAACCAGTACAGAAAAATATAATCAGCAAGAATTCTATACGACCGAGCTAGTACAATCGGATGGCGAAAATAACTTTGCTTTTCAAGTCAATCACGCGTTTGGGCCTGCAAAAAATGACGGAAACGAGCTAAGTTCAGGTGGCGAGGAATCTCTATATTATCCTGAAGAAGTGACTGCACCAAATGAGATAACAGCCCTAGATGGCCGGACGAACGAAGATTCCCTTAACGACTACGGTGACAATTATTTCCCAAGCGATGAAAGCAACAATAAAATCGGTGGTTTCCAGAACAATTCCCAAACACCGAATTCCTACCAGCCTTACGGCAAAAACGTGCAGCCCTTCGACGCAACTCCGATAAGTGACAATTACGTTTCATCCTCAACACCTGCTACTTATGTAACTGCTCACCAACCGGAAGCTTCAAAGGTCGGCTCAGATCCAAATCAGCGTCATAGCGCGATCCCGAACAATCTCAATCCTGTGTCGAAGTTTCGTCAATCAGAGACGGCGAGGAAGTCGGAAAAATCAATAAGCAGTAAGGACAAAAAGAGGGAAGGTGGTGATCGCAATGTAAAGCAGCAGAAATCGACGACCGAGCCATTTAGGATTCGTTATTATGATCCGACGACGCCAACACCGCAGTTACAAGATCACGAGTCGTTGGTGATTTCCAGTAGCGTTCATTCCAAATATCACGAGAGTGGCAATGATTTCGATGATGATAGCGGGAAAACAGAGGGGTTGAAATATATCACGAGTGTAGTCACATCAAGAACGGTCGAGCCGTTTACAGGACAAAGTTACACGAATGATGAATCCCAAACTACGACGAATAGGGACGAAGCAATTAGTACAACGATCAGTGACGAAGATCACAAGAGTCAGAACGATCAGAGATTGAACGATCATTGGACATCATCACCGACAGTAACACAATTGTGGGAAAGTACGGTTTTCGTGGATCCCAAGCGAATAAATCAGGGTCTCGTGTCCGGGGCCTCCCGGGATTCCAGCTTGGAGTACTCTACCATCGATTATCCTGAAGCTACCGAAAGCCCTTTTCCTGTAAACAACGATAACAACAACTCCGGTAATAACAATAACAGTAACAGAGAGAGTTTAGTAACGGATGCAACGAGTTCCGGAGTTTCGTCTCGTGAAACAAACAATTTAGATTATCCCTCGTCACCCTGGAGATGGTCGAGTAATCCGACAACCGGAAACGACGGAAATGACTCCCCAACCGCGTTCACACTTTTACCGCCCCAGGCAAGTTACTCGACGTCCGAGCGAAGTCTCGCTACGGCAACCCCATCACCGATTTATACTACGCGATCCAGCATTACAACAACCATAACTTCCTCGGTCACTTCCACCAGTTCCGGCCTTACCACACATCAGGATCCTCTTTTGTCAGAAAATCATCAGAAATCGTCGAGTCGACCAAAACACGGAATTCTCGAAAATGATAAGGACAATGAGATCGTTAAGGCTCAAGAAATGTTTGGAAAACTTAATACAACTAGCACAAACACACTAATGAGAGTCATGAAACAGGCTGACACCAACGACACTGTTCGACAACTCGTATTACTTCTCATCAATCATTGTAATGGACCTATGAATAAAACAATGGAGGAAGAGAAAGAACAATTACTCGACGCTCTACTACGAATGCCTGTCAACGAATTTACCTCCGAGGAATCCCGGGAGCTTCGCGCCGGAATAAACCGCCTCAGTCTTCCCATTGGCAAAGATGATTTTAAACCGGAAACAACGAGTTTCGCTACAACAACTACCACAACCACCACCACCGAACAACCCATCGTAACGACTTTTCGCAGTAAAAAAGGTCGGAGATTCAAGTACAACTCGGACGAAACTTCATCGAGCACCGTGACGAGAACAAAAAATGACGACATCGCGACAGCTGAAACCAGTGCTGACAGCAACGCCCTGGCATCCGAGGACACTTCCGCTTCCGACGCCAGAGCCCTCGAACTTTTGAGGTCTCTTTACACGATAGCTGCCAAATGGGGCTGAATTCACGTTACTTTTCTCGAGTCAAATTAAAACGAACGTGCTGTTCGGTAATGGCTTAACTTTTATTCAACTCGTGTCGCCAATGAATGAGAAAGAACTATTTACTTGTAAGGCGAGTCTGTTGGAGAACCTGTTTAATTATCCTCTGATGGTGTTAGCATTTTCTTTTTCATTATGATTTTTTGTTTTGAATTTATTTAATCGCACTCGTTGTATCGAGTGTAAAAAACTCTTGTTTTAGAAAATGCAAAAAAATGTAAAGAGTCTTTTAATTAAGCACCGTAGTTATAAAAGTCATTAAATAAATACTCTGCTTAATTAATCCTGTTTTTACTATTCTTTGTGTAAAAAAAAACGATTGTTGCGTTAAGAGATAATCAATTGTTCTTGCATTTCATTCCCATCAACTGAATGTTGATTGAGAAAAAAAATAATTCAACGTTATCGTCTCTGCTTGTAAAACAATCTTCGTATTATTTTATATTAAAACAAGTTCTATATTAAGAATATGCTGGAGTGAATTGAAAAAAACCTTTTGTA
>JABSMR010011533.1:0-11309 GCA_018902295.1 Dusona sp. PSUC_FEM 10030013 | reverse complement strand
TAAATTACTCCGGAAATAAAATGAAATGTGCATCCGTTGAATGGTCGGTGTAAAAATTTATACGAACGAATGAAACCCGCTCCGAATTTTTTGGAAAAATTAATTTAACTTTATATAGAAAAACTGAAAATCATGGGGTTGTTTTGAAATTTTTACTTGCCGGATTCTGTCCAACACTCCGGACGTTCTGGGCAGAGCATCGACCAGTCGTTCATGAGGTCCTTGAAAGTGGCCATGGTCAATGGAAAAAAAGCCAACAACATCAATTTCGATGCCCGCGAAGATTTGTTATTGTCTCTCCTTCCGTACGTATCGTCACCTCTAAAATTTTGCAAAGTCGTCGCACTGAATATCGAATATCAGAAACATCAAATTTCCATTTGAATCATTTTTTTTTTTGCTCATTTCGTTTCGAACGAATACTTTCGTTGAAACTTTCACAAATCACTCAATTAACATTCGCGACACTTGAATTATTTATAATTAAGAGTCCATCGGTGGTCGGAGATAAAAAAATCTGGCAATTTATCTCGATTTTTTTTTGTTCGTTCAAAAAATATGAATTTTTATCGCGATTTTTTCATTTTTATAATTTAAGCGTCAGTTTTGAAGCCGGTTATTATCAATGTCATATAACCATTTAAGTTCGCAATTTTTGTTCTTGTTGATTAGTAATAAATTTTGAAAGCCATTTCTTCGTCCTCAAATTTAAATGATTTATTTTCGGACGTTTTTTCGTTTATGCACAGCGTTTAGAAAAAATCTTTAGAGAGCACATGAACGAAGGACACAAAAAGCAGTTGGTATTACCTTACGACACCTCGTTTTCTGCGGTAGCGCGAGTTCGTTTCGAACTCGGATCGGCAAACCTCTCTTTTACTCCTTCTTCGACCACAATTTCTCCTCTCTCTTCTTCTTATTTTTCTATCCTTTTCGCTTTCGTGTTTCTCAGATCGTATAGTCCATACTTGTCCAGCTTCGCAACAGGTTCGCCTCTTTCTCTCTCTCTCTCATTCTTGAATCCCTTCCACTCTGCTTTTATTTCCCAAAGCCGGTCACTCTGGCTTCCTTCGGTCATATGCGAACTGCATTCGTATTTTCATTCGCGTTTCCTATTTTTCAAATTTGGATCAATAATTTTCAAAATATTTTTCTTTTTTTTCCACATTTTTCTTTACCTTTTCCGTTAATTTCATTATTTTTTATTATTTTCGATACTTGTAAAAATTTATGTGAATTTTTTGTTTTTTTTTCATTACATTATAATTCTTGAAAATGCTAGATGCCGAGGCTAAAATCTTACTTAATTTATCAATATACGTTTCAGAATTTTCGATCAATAGCCGATAATCATATTCAATTTATTTTCACATTTTAGAGTATTGTTAATCGTTTTTTTCCAAATTGTACTATTGAAAATTTCGCACATCTATAAATTTTCGATGATTTTCTTCAAAAAAAAACTCATTAAATATTAAAGTTTAACGAATAATCGTAATTATTTTTACACCATTGTAAAAAAAGATGTAGACAAAAATGTTAGAGAAACGATAAATAAATAAATGAGAAATCGTCATGATGTAAATTAATTTTTATTTTATTTACATAAATTATTTCGGAGCTTACGATAATTTCAATTTTGCTGTAAATAATTCTACACTTTTTTGACTTTGAGAAACCCGGCCGTGTTCGAGAAATATTTTGCGTTTGCCTCGTTGACCTTTTTCTCGGCAGCCTGAGGATTCACAATTTCCAAGCCTTGTAACGGCGTGAATGCGACGCTCGATGCCGTACCCGAAACTTGCTTTTTCACGGTTGTACTTCCGCCCCATTGTTGTTGCTTCTGCAAATTTTTTTGTAAAGTTTTCGATATTCGAACTTTTGTCTTCTCGTCGATCTGTGGTAAACGGATTCGTCCTGTCCCCGCTTTGCCTATCGTCCCTCGCGAATATCCGAGATCCTCCTGATAAGCGTCGTTCTCGATCTACGAAAAATATTTACATTTTTTCAACAATTCGAGAGATTCGGGCTCGAAACGAGGTCAAGTATTCTTCTTCGACATTAAAACTGCAACCATTTTTTTCCAATTCTTTTTATATTAAGATATCAGGATTGAAATTTCCGCATTATTTTCACATTTTAATCAAATTTCAAACGAGTTTTTGGCAAAGACTTTATTTTATATCCGAAGACTCTGAAATAAAGTGAAAAATGATGACTCATAGACGTTTTTTTTCGAAAAGTTCGAGATTTCGAAAAAAATAACCCAAGTTTTTGGAGTTTTCGGGATCTCATGATCCATCAAAAAGAGTAAAACAACGTTCGATTACTGTTTTCCAATGTTTTGCAAAAATACTATGTTGTGATAAAAAAAAGGCTTACAGAAATAATACATAAAAAAAAATTAAACGAATAAGGAAATCAATATCTCCCCAATAGAAAATAGTTTACAGTAAAACAAAAAAAGCGCAATGGAAAACTGATTTCAAACACTATTCACGGAAAAGTGGAAATTCCAAAAACTGAAAAGTTTTTTTTTTCCGTACAAATGGTCAAAACACACCGATAGAGAATTTGTAGAAAGAGTCTAAGTCGTCTAGCTATTATTTTCCGATTTTTGTAAAGAGAAAAAAAAAATTTGCCATCAAATAGAAAAAGGAGGCATCAAAGTAATGAAGTAAAATTGGTTCCGAATAAATTCGGTAACTTACATCAGCGAAATTCATACGATTAGCGTGTTTACGAAATTCTGTGATGGCATAGCGCTCCTTCATTTTTCTAACGCGTTTACCACCGCGCTTCTTTCGGCCAGGATCGATTGGTTTCGGCAGAGGTTTTATAAATTTCACGGGCGGTGGCTCTTGCAATTTGTCCAATTTTTTTTCTATCTCGTCGCGCAACGTTTGTCCAATATGGCCGTCGGTGCTCTCGTGGCAGGCATCAACGCGAGCTGCCAACATACTTTTTGATGCTACGAGCCTCGCTGCTTTTCGTCGCAGATCCTAAAATAATAATAACAATCTTAACAATAATACTCAATTGATAATAATGAGTCTGGCATCGGTCAAAAATATTAATATACGAATTTGTAAACTCACAAGTTGCAATTGCGAAATTAGCCTTTTTCCAAGTTATTGAAATCGACTGCATTTTTCGATATCGTTATTTCAACACAATTTTCCAAATTTTTCGGACGATATTTCGTCATAAATTCTACCGATTTTCGAGTCTTTTAAGTATCAGAATGAAGTTTATTCCCGAAATTAATAAACATTGTTATTTTTTGTTTGAAAGTAGCTCTTAAGTGGATTATTTACACCCAAGTCGACAAATCATTTTTTTGAACACCGATATGTTTGAAAGTATCACATCTTATAAATGTTCCCTGAAAATTTCAAGGCGATGGGATTGAAATTCACAGAATTATAGGCTGTTATGTCGAAGCTCGTTGTAACGGTCGAAGCGTCTTTCAAACTTCAAACGCGTTTATCTCGAAACTACGTTTCTAATGTCGATGAGCAAGATATCTCGAAAACTGATGCATAGATATTCCTGAATTTTTTGGAGGTTTTTTTAGATATAAAAGTTTAGTATTAATTCGAACGAATTGTTTTTCGGATGCGTTCTTTCGATTTCATGAACGGAAAATGCCGATTTTTTTTCGCACAAATCGACTTTCAGTTTGAATGGCCTCCATTTTGTTTTAATTTGATATCTCAGAAATTCCTTTCATTAATTACAGGATAAACTAATATAGTAACGGAATTTGTTTGGTTTTATCATTTCGGATGACCTGGGTCAGAATAGCATTGTTCACCGTAAATGACGTTTTTCAAAAGTGCTTTCCCGAAATCGACCGTATCTCCGTTATAAATAAATATTTATGACCAAAAAAATTACTGTTCGTTTTTCAGATGCTACTTTTTAATGTACCAAATTCAAAAAAGTTGCAAAAATGCGCGTTTTTCGGCCCAGCAAGTGCATGTAATCCGTTAATAAAATATGCTTTTTCCGGGTCATCTTGAAAATTTCGGGTCGACTTTTGTACAATGATGGAGTAAGGTTTAGGTATGTGATCCACTATTTTTTTTAAACATTTTTACCAACATGTTTAGTCAAAATAATTGTTTTTCGTGATAATTCTCTTTGATTGACATTTTAGGTGGGAGTTTATTCAACAGTTGTACTAACCGGTGGAGTTTCTTGGACAATGTCAGAATAATAAATGAATCCGGTATGGGGAAGAGTTGCGACCTGGGAAAATCCTGATAGAGTTGTTTTTTGCGATCCGAGGACGAGAACGTTGCAAGAAGGCATTTTCGAAAGTTTTGTTAAACCTCCGGCGACACCTTGATTAAAAAAAAAGGGCACAGAAAAACAATATTTTAAAATTCGTTTAAAATTAAAAATGGACGTGAACGAATGAGAAACGTAAAATTCGTTGAATTATTAATTGAAAATAAAAGTTAGATTTAATAGTTACAATTCATAACTACCCATTATTTTAGCTGCCGTAGATGCGCCAACAATGACAGAAAGATTTGGAGCGATGAAAGCCATTCTGCTTTCGACATATTCGAATATTTTGGATTTACAATTGTTCAAATCGACAGACATATCACATGCTTCGCAGATCGCGTCTTTTTCCTCATTCGTCAAGTATTGACTGAAATAATAAAATCAATTTGTACAATATTAATGAAAATACATCAAATTTAATCGAAATAATTAAGGTGTACTTTCACTTTTTTTATATTTACAATTATTTTTTGATTTCTATCAGATTGGAAATTAAATAAAATTTATTTGAAAAAATTGAAGAGGACTTTTACTCGTTAAAGTTCTTTCAATTTTCTCTTCAATATTATCTGTACGGTATAAAAAGTTTTGTTATTTTTAGCAAAACGTTAAATACATGAAAAGAAAGAATGAACAAACCCTTGGGTAGTTGAAGCCGTAACGGAAACGACCATTATCGTGGCTTGTGTCAGAAATTGTTGCAAAGTTTCATTGTTCTTTGCTCTGTCAAGATCGTTGCCCAATTCTCTCACAGTCATGACGTACTCCAAGGGGCCAACGACCAAGGATTCCAGTTCCGGAAACCTTTTAGAATATTTGTCTCTCACGAACCTGTGTATCGTCGCTACAAAATAAATATTTTTTTAATACGCATTTAAATAATGATCAATTTATTTGTTAATAGTATTGTCAAATTCTCATAAATTTTTCATGTTTTATTTATCAATATTTCAACTAGTCAAATGAATCTTAATTAGTGTCAACGTTTCAATTTTAATTGCATAGTTGTCAAAACTTAAATAAATTTTTTATGGCAATCAAATTTTGTTTATTTAAATGAGTTATGGTTTCTGCAAAAGTGAGTTTTGTTAGATTTTTTGTTTGCATCTTGAAGGCCAGACTGTCAAAGATCAAATTTGTGCCGGCAAAATCGTTGAGCGTTTCATATTTTGCGCAAAAAAGGACTACTTGAGCTGATAAAAAAATTTAACTGAGACAAAATGTCTGAGTTTTTCAAGTTTCTTTTGCATCTATCGGACCCAAGAGTGTACTCCTACAGTTAAAAATATTAAAAACGTCATGCAAAAAATTGAAGCAAATTTTTAAAAGTATTGGAATGAACCAAAAATAATTTAAAACATACCAAAATAAATTGAGAATGATTTTGAGATAGTGCAAATAAGCGAAAAGCAATTTAGTACATCAATGATATAAAAGAAAAATAATTTCAGACAATATTGAAATGAATTTGAAAAAATCTTTCTGTGTTCCAGTTTTCAAAAAATTAATGGTGTTGATGTAATAAATGTTTATTGCTGAGACAAGAAACACAAGTTTTTTTTCACTTTATTTAGGTTTCATGGACCCATAAGTGGGGGTAATAATTTGAAAATAAATGAATAAATAAATAACAAATTATAATTACTAATTTCATCATCGATGTCAGCTGCGATGTTGTTGGCTTCGACGATTAATTGATATTCCGGGTCTGATTCCACTGGCCCTACAATATCTGCTGATTTTCTGGGTAATTTGCTGTATTTATCGATTTGTACCATGATTTTCTTCAAATGGTCGGAATCCCTGAGTCTTGTCAATTCCCTAACTGACGCCACTTTGATCTCTGGAGATTGTAACACAATATCACAATTTTATTGTTTTTTTTATAAATGTTCACACAAAAATAACACTAATCACAAGAACAAAAATAACAATGCAATTATTTGGATGAACTGCCACTGGAATGATTAGTTAAATAATAAAATACGGGACAGGAAAAAGTAAGGTTGATCATTGAAAAATAATAACTTACCCTCTTCCATAGGTTTCGGGATCGCAGCCGGTTGCACGAAATCCGGCTCCGGTTCGTCCATAAACGCATCGCTGTCATCGTTCTCCTCAAGATCGGCGAGTAACTCGTCCGCCAGAGACATTTTTACGGTCTAATTATAATTATTTATCAATTATGAAAATTTGTGTTAGAAGCAAACTTGGTCGAGAAACCGAGCACGGAGCTCAACAAACATAACCAAATAGAGCCAAACAACGAATTCAGACGTAGCACTGAATTCGTTGTGAATGGCCAGCCAATACCAGAAAAGACGTCACCTCCGTGAAGTGAGCCCTCCCACTTCATCTTTCCAATTTTTTTCAAAGCAAATCGTTTGAGAATCGTCTGAGAGAGCTTATATAGGTAATGATTAGGTGGAGCGTCTTGTAGCGTTCCTAAACTTCATAGAACAGCCGCTACGCGGCTAAGCAGGCGTACAACACTCGTAAACGGTTACACAGGCTCACATGTGGCTTGTGGACCGAATAAACATACGAGTCGCTATCAATATTATAAACAAGTGTCGTATTGGGGTATCTCTATTTGGTTGAGAGCCACTGTCACCAAATCTGTAAACGTCGAATTATCGACGATGTGGCAGCACTAATGGCAGCTTACATAGTGGGTAATGTGGGATTTTTGAAAATCTTATAGTTGGTGATCATACCGGCAGAGTTGGTGAGAAGTTGTACGTTGTCAAAAAATTCGGAAGATGGCATGTAACTCAGAATTACGAAAAATCAAACATAACCTTAAAAAAACAAAACCATAATGCAATTGCAAAGAAAATTCGTCAGTAAATAATAAAGGGATGTAAATAATACTGAGAATTCAGTAACAATACAATTACAAGCTCGAGAACATTCGAAAAAATCAAGAGGTAAAGTATTGTTCTTTCACGAATCCATCAATCAATCCACCCGCCAGAAATCATGTAAAAAAAGATCAAAAAAATGATCGTAAATACATATATGCTTTCGTGATAGGATAAAAAATGAAAATATGTTTGTCATAAGCGTATATTACTGGAGTCTCAATGTCTGCTTTCAGAAAAATTAGAGGCAGTGAATTAACAAAAAAAAGAAATAAACGAAAAAAGAAAAAGATAAACAAATAATGAATAGTATCGGTGAGACGTGCAATGAGCTTAAGAAAGATTACGACTCCTGTTTTCACGTGTGGTTCTCTGAGAAATTCCTGAAAGGCGATATGAATGACTCCATGTGCGCTCCTATCTTCAAAGTTTATCAGCAATGCATCAAGGTAAAAAAAAAAAAAAACGTTTCCATTTTTTGCAATTAAAGGTAGGCGGCGTGCGTTTAAGGGATCAAAAACAATATTTGGAGTAATGGACGCTTGCAGCGAGCTCAAACAGAATTACGACGCTTGTTTCAATTATTGGTTCTCTGAAAGATTTCTCAAGGGCGATCATAATGATTCTATTTGCTCTTCGTTACTCAAAGTTTACAAAGAATGCGTTCAGGTGAGTCTGATCGTGTTCCGATGAAAAAAAGACAAGATAATGGAACGTGCCTTGAATTTCTAATCAATTTGCTAGTTTTTGGTATTAATTCCTTTGCAGGAAAATCTTTAGGGCCTTGAAACGTCCCTAAATAAATTGTGTACTTACATGTTCTTAAAAAATGATTAATGAAGTCAAAATAATTCACTCTATTCATATGGGTCATACCATCCAATCCTATTACAATTTTTGCAAGTAATGTTGCTTCATCCAAGTCGGCATCCACCCTAATTCTAGAAACATCAGCATAACATTTTGGTACACGCGCCAATCTAAGTACTCCAATTTTTACGTGATTTTTGACAAAATTGACTTAAGATATACCTTTGGAAATGATAAATTTCAAAATTTTCATAGACAGAATGCAGTGGAAAATTGAAAAACTTTTGTGATCACATTCCGGGAACTCAAGAAATTTCTTAGTTTGTTCCAGGATTATTTAACAAGGAAAAAATATTTGTAAGAAAATTCTAGATCATTCGAAGATATATTCCATGAGTTCAAGGAATTTTTTCCAGATATACTGCGGAACCTTTCACAATATTAAATTCTAGAAATTTCTAGAGAAGTAAAAATACATAGCAACATTCCAGCGAATCCGGAAAAACTTCACAATTTTAGGGAATGTTCCTACATTTTTTTTCTTCACTCATGGAAGAAATTTTTGGAACGTCAGAAAATTATAAAAGTTATTGGTTTTTTTTTTGGATCGAAAAGTAGGCTAAAAGTTTGACCTTATTTGAAAAACAGAACTGCCATAGGTCGATCCATTCACTAGATAGTTACTGGAAATATACAATAATTTTTATCCAGGAAAAGTTGATTAATTAATATGAGTTTTTTTACATTTTCCGCTTGATACAGAAGGCCATAAAAGAACAAAATATAGAATTGAAGGAAGTCGAAGTTAATCACCTTGGCACAGAAAAGGAGAAAGGTCCTCAGAGCTGACGAGCCATGGACCATGAAAAAAGCACTGTATATACAAGAGAAATAAATTCTTGGATGGAACTTCGGCTATCTCGTCTCGCCCCATGGAAATCGATATACCTTTCTCACCGTATTCCGTTTTGTGCTAATCATCTTAATGCAAGCTGGGAAATTTGATTTTGCACGAAGTTGTCACGTCGAGAAGGAAAATGGTCGAAAATCACAATTTCTAGATACGGATATGAAAATTTAATTTTGAGTCTCAAACACAAATGTATTCTTGAGAATTTTTTATCAATTAAATTATTTGTGATTGCTGCTAATCAAGAAATTTCAATTCTTTCGAATTCCACTTAATTTTATGTATTTCCGATAAACCGAGCACAGCTTGGCTTCAAAATAATCGCCAAAAATGTCAACTGCAAAGAACTGCAAGGAAAAAAGGTGGTGTATTAAATGTGCCATTATTTTAGTGTTATTTTTAAACTTCGTTTTATAGAAATAATACAATTGTTTCATCCTGTGAAACTTAGGTGCAAAATTGTTAAATAAACGATATTGTTGGAATAAATGTATCTTAGGAAAATTGACGAAACGAGAAATCGTCTCCGAACAATAAAGACGTAACATAAAACGATCGGTATAAATAAATCATGAGAATAAACACTTCAATTGCTACCGCCGTCACTCGACGATGGAGTATCTTCAACCTCTTCTTCCTCGCTTGTTGGTGGAGTTGCTTTTTTCGACAATTTTGCCTTTTTCTCTTTGCTATTCTCCTAGAAAGAATAAAAAAAGGAAAAATAAGTTAATTGCTATAGTAAAAATTTCAGATTTTAAAACTGAAGGCAAAAGAGTTTTATTGCTTCAATTAGTTTTGAGAAAAACGAAAATGCAACGGAAATAATGTTTCAGTTTTTAAAGTTCAATGACTTTGAGATTATTAACTCGAGTATTTAAGTTGAAATACTGAAATAAGTTCATTGTCAAGAAAATTGAAAAAATTATTTTTTTACGTACTTCAGGTGGCGGTCTTTTGTCTCCTTTCTTCGCTGGTGGCTTCTCTTCCTCGCTCTCTTCTTTCTCTTCTTCCTCCTCGTCATCTTCATCCTCATCTTCTTCTTCTTCGGAGTCTTTACCTTTTTTCTTGCTGCTCTCTTTATTCTTTGTTTTCGATTCTTTTTCAGAGTCGGAACCACGTGACTTTTTCTTCTTTTTAGTTTTCGAATCGCTGTCATTGTCGCTGCTACTGTCGTCGCTGATGTATTCCTTGCTTTTGAAAGACGAACCGCTCATCATCTTTGTGGGCGATGCCTCTTCCTTTTTGCTCTCCTTTTTCTTCTTCTCTGCTTTTTCGATTTTACTTTTTTCCGCGGCACGTTCTTTCGCCTCTTTCGCACCTCCGCTCTCCTCGTACTCTTTCATCGCTTCCGCATATTTTTTCTTCAAACCACTCGCTTTCTCATCCCACTCGGATTTATCCTTCAATTCCTTCCACATCTCCCCACCTTTTTTCGCAATTTCAGTCACTGAGATTCCCGGATTCTCCGATTTTATTTTTTCGCGGTTACTGTTCAACCAAAGCATGAACGCGGTTGCTGGCCTTTTCGGCTTATTGTCATCCCGTTCCTTCTTCTTCCTGCGCTGTCTTCTCGGTTTTTCCGACTGAAAATTTTATGGTTTTTTATTGACATTAATGCGTCAAAAATAAATGAATCATAAATCGAGAAAAGTTTTAAATTAGCTGAAATATTTCTTAACTTTTCAATAACCTCGAAAAACTTGAAAAGTATTTGAAACGTAAACAAGCGAAAATATTGAAAATTTACCACTGTTTTGGCGCTTTTGTGTTTCTTCTCTTTTTTCTCCTTCTTTTCTTTCTTTTGTCCTTCCGAGGCGTCGGAATCGGCATCACTGTCCGAAGTGCCAGGGTTGCTGTCATATTCTTCGGCGACGTCGCTCTCCTCGACGTTTGGATTGAAATCTTCGTCGGTAGATTCGTCATCCTCGGAATCTTGATTGTCGTCATCGCGCTCTTTGGCCTCGGCCTTGACTCTGGCCAAATACGCGTCAGGTTCGTCTTCCTGATCGCTGTTTCCGAAATCGTTGTCGTAATTGAGCTTGTCCTGGAGGATGATTTGCGAAATATTGATAAACAAATGGGTAACAAAAAAAAGCTAAAAAATTCAAATACGTAGCTAAGAAATTTACGCTCTTTCCACGATTTTTAACACGCAGCTTTTTGGAAGATATGAAATCGAAGAGCTTGTTGTATTCTTCTTTCTCAATACTGCTAAAAGTGTGCATCACGCCGCTAGTGAGTTCGATCTCAAAATCGAAAGATCTCGTCGATCCGCCGCCACGCGCGAAATTCACGGACGCTATTTCCTCGAAACGTATGTGAATCGGAGGCTTATGAACGTACATGAAGCCACGCTCCAGAGGATAAAGATATCCGGCTGCGGCTTTGAAAGAACAACCGACCGCAGCAGTTCCTGAATGACTAGA
>JABSMR010011522.1:0-19175 GCA_018902295.1 Dusona sp. PSUC_FEM 10030013 | reverse complement strand
TGCTTGCTCCAGATGTATATATAAATATATGAAATGTCTTGAACGCATTTGTGAAAAAACGTAATTTTTGTGAACATTTAAAATAGAGAAGCAGGGAAGGAGAGAGCATATTTGACACATATTTTGATAATAACATATGCCAGTTGCCTGGATATGTACAAGTTTCACGATCTTTCGTGCGGGAAAACGAAGACATTCATGAAGGCGCGTTCTCATTACGCGTCCGCTAACACCAAATTATGCGGAATTTGCCGTATCATGTTCTACAAGTATTCGTGGCTATATAGAGTAGAAAGGGCTTGTATATAGCTATGTGTTCAATATATTTATTTATATGAGAGCATCGAAATATCATCGAAAGCGAGTTTCGGATCAAAGCAGTACAAACAGGGCTGAACGAAATAGCGCGCGTGTACACATAAAGCCCGTTTGTTCAACGGCTCAAAATTGAATACTGGGCCGGATTAAAATGAGTTCGTATCCGAGTCGTCTACATGTTCTCCAGTTCTTGTGTGGATACTCGTATATATATGTTATTCTACATGGGCCCATCGCTAATTCGATGTGCCTCGCGTGTCGCTCATTTGCTCTCGCTCTTGCACATGTTTCTTCTTCTTCTTTTGCTTGTTCACGCGCCCGATACACGTTTTATTTCGGATTCCGTCGTACATACATATATTGGCTCTTTTTAACATACACGTGTGTGCATTAAAATACTGAATCCATATCCATATCCATAGTTTCCGTCTTGTTGTATTCTCCAAGTCTATATATCCATTTTGATGAACTACGTGGATATATATATATATATCCCTTGTAAAAGCGCTGTTATTCAAAAGCTGTATTGTGATTTCGACCAGTTTAAACACTCGATGAAACATCATAAATCAACGGGAAGCGTTGAAATTACGCACGTGCGACGTAGAAAAAAGTATAGCGATCAATTCGCCGAGCATTTTCAGATGTGTTTCTAAAATGAAGCATCAAGGTCGAAAAAAATTAGAAAATGATCGAAATGAACTTTTTAATTTTTTTGAAAATATTTCGCATCGTGTATCGGTTATTTTTACTATCAAATGTTTCTATCAACGGGGTTTTCCCCAGCCTTAATCTCATCCGTACAAAGAAACAAAAACATGTTGGGAAGGATGGCTCGCGCTGGATGGAAGCGTGATGTAATTTATTACAGGCTGAAGTTCGATGAAATCTAATAATCGGTGACCGCGAAAGGCAAGGAGGAGAGAGAGGCGCATCCGTTATGGCTAATACGATGTTCGGGGAGCGAAAGAGGCTTTTGCAGGTAGCCACTTCGCGTCCAGAGAATTCTGAGGTCTGGAATCCTCAAGGAACAGAGAAGATGGAAGGCACCTCGGCGCCGTACTCTCTTTGCCTCTTTCTCTTGCTCAGTATCTCTTCCTTCGTCACTCGTTTTGTCTCTTTCCATCTCGCGAGATTCACACAACGCGGCGTGCGTGCAGCGCGTTACGAACGAGTTTCTCACGGTATATATGGTGTTGTATGTGCCTCGTGGATGCATTCGAAGGAAATTGTAAGGGAACGGGTTACAGCCGGGTTAGCGAAAGAGTAGAGATAGAGAGGGAAAAAGAGCGGGAGGAGAGGGTTCCCCGAGCGAGTCTACAGGGCCAAAATGTCGAGCGAAAAGTGTATATAATATAAGGAAAAAATGCACGAGGATACGGGAAGAAAGATGAAGGAGGTGAGGAAAGAGGAATCACCGCGGGGGCGGGGAACTCACAAGAGTAGAAACGAGGAGCGCGGGGGCAAATCACACTTAATTGATATCACAAAGAAGAGAAAGATGGAGAATAAGACAGAAAACAGAAGAGAGAGAGAGAGAGAGAGAGAGAGAGAGAAGAGAGTAGATAGCGCTGCTGCTTCTCGCGTTTCCCCAGCATCAACATACCATCAGCGAATACATAGAACACGAAAGAACAACGATGATGCCGGCGTATATATCGACTGAGGTACATGTAAACCTCGGTTGAAACATACCGTGGCCCACGGGCTTTTTTCCTTTCTCTCCGTCCGACAACTTAACTTCATAATCGTCAGCTCTCGCCTAACAACCATATAGTGGGTTAACCTTCCGATATACTCGTCTGTTATTATCCGTGAAGCGAAAATTGCCAAAGAATGAGAGAAATTTTCGTTTTTTTCAGCAACTTGAGAATAGCCGGTAAATAAAATGGTCGAAACGATCAAGTTTCTTTCATTATTGTATAGTTTGCAATGGTTGAACTCTTCAAATACGATCAACTATTGAATATTTTTGTTGGAATACTTTCGAAAATATCTAAGAAATAACAATCGTTCGTTACGGTAACTTTCGGACGATTTTAGCATTGCGAATAACAACGATCGCCCGAAATCGCTTTATGCATTCTATATTTTGAGACAACTGCTAACTACTGTTACGTCGCGAAAGTCTCTCGAATCTTTTTGTTGCAGACCTCAGAGTTTATCGGTGAAAAAGGGTTGAACAATGGCTTCCAGTTTCGTGAGCCTAAAGATGTGTTCCAACGTCTTCCGGAGATGAACGTTCTTTTTTCTGAGAGAAATGAACACGCGAGGTCATCTCGTACACATATTCCTGTATATATATAGTAAAAAACGCCTTCAATACGAAAAATGATGAGATGGAGATGTGATAATTGGGAAAAAGTGGTTAAGTCCGGAAGGAAAGAAGGCAACAAAAATACTTCAGTCTTCATGATAAAACCTGCAAAACACAGTCGTGAAATGTAGAGTGCTGTTGAACTGCTGTTGGCGATGAAAGATTCGGAAACCATATATACAGGTTTAATAACAGGCTTGTAACTGTTGAAATCGCTGTCATGTGGTCCGTTTGGATGGCTCTTTCCTTCTTCTTCGACAATTTCTTCCCCCCACACTGGCCTCCCGTGAAACTTTTTTTTGACACTGACTGCGGTTGAATCAGGTGGTCACGTACGCATCGGTTCGGTTTCCGGTCCAAAAAGTATAACGGGATAAGAAAGGCTGAATGATCACCAGTATCATCTCCCTTAGAATTTCCCCAAAAAACGGTTCGATTCGCGCTTCTTTCTTTTTCCTCGTCTTTCTTTCTTTTCTTTTATAAAATATATCACTTATTTCATATGTATATGCACTTATATATATTTCATCCTCATTTTTTACAGATACTTGTCAACCACCTGTCATTTCCTGGCAAGAAACTTTTTCCCGTTACTTCTATATATTATATTGTTCGCTTTCGATCGTTTTCTTTTTGCATAATTCTCGTCTCATCTCCAAAAAATGATCGATGATTGTCGTGGTCGTCAATGTATATCGTGAGAGAATTTATCGAGTCACGCGATACTTATTTTATTTCGGATGTAAAAATGAATCGACAGGAAATAGTGAGAAACAAGAGAAGTTATTTGACAATTCTTTTTACG
Source organism: Dusona sp. PSUC_FEM 10030013 (assembly GCA_018902295.1). Classification (NCBI taxonomy): domain Eukaryota; kingdom Metazoa; phylum Arthropoda; class Insecta; order Hymenoptera; family Ichneumonidae; genus Dusona; species Dusona sp. PSUC_FEM 10030013. Next base: position 15,735 of record JABSMR010011522.1, on the reverse strand, counting down.
TAAATATGCAACAGTTTTATTTCTTTCCCAATATTTAAATTTAGGTTTTTTTCCGTTCACTTCACCAACCGTATACGAGCGCACGTGCTCTGTAAGACGACGAAACACCATATTAAATTAACGTACGAGCACAGACGCGTCAGACCGATGACGATTAAGATCTTATCGTTTAATTGGTGGAAGAGCATAGTCCCTCCTCGTGTAAAATGCCACCAGCGCGACCAAAAATAAACGAGGTGTGTCCGAACTGACCTGGCGCTACTATATGGTTCTACTTCCCCCCCCCCGCCCCGCCCTTCCATACTCTTGATTGCACGTTTATACATCTATTACTGTTTCTTGGGTTATTCGACCATCCCGATATTATCTCAATGGCACTTTGAGGAATAAATAACACACTGATAATTTATCTCGACGGTCCTAGAACCAGTCTCGTAGATAAAACGGGCCTCTTTTTCATGACTTTCTTCGTAAAAACACCCGAAAACCAGAACATTTCTTCGACCAGGTGATGCCACAATTTGGACAGATGTTTCCTCAGCCGTTCCTTTCTAGCTCTATCGCTTCGCAGGACTAAATACACAGCTCGACCCAGAGTAATATGGTCGCGAACCTTCTCTTCACAAAGATTTTTCTCTTTCGTTCCTTCGCTTGTTTATTGAATCCCGAAAGAGAATCTTTTTACAAAAGGCTCTGTTTTCGATACGGGAGGGTCACAAATAGCTTTTAATTGTTTCCAAAAATATGAAGTAATAAATATTTTTTTATATAAACGATCCTCCCCAATCGCCCCATTGATTTTTAAACACATAATTCACACGGTGTGCGGTGAATCATCGATGTATTCTTTTGTACACCTTCTCCACGGTATTTGTTACACATAAAGCGTGAGCCTGTAATACGATAAAAGTAGACGAACCTATAGCGGCGGGGAGCGGGGGAGGTCCAGTTAACGCTCGCTCAAGTTTATTTAATAGTATATCCGGTTCACTGCCGACAATACCAACAATACTCGCAGTACTCTCGTCTACATTTTATGCACTATGGTCGTACACGTAGTCGATATATAATAATGCACACACGAAAAGTTGCCGTCTGTGTGCAATGTCAGTGAGTTTAGACGTGGCAATGTTTTCTCCGACTATATAACAGGTTATTTATACTTGTATATCAAACGAGACATGGCAGTGTCTTAATGCCAATTAAAATAAAACTTGTAAGAATATAATTTATCGGATCAAGAAATTACTTCACTTTATTAAAATTACATCACTTTCTCTGGGGTAGGAAAAACAAAAATACAACAATTTGATCGTTACGATGTCAAGTCAAACACAAACTTACGCTTAAAAAAAACTTTGCGAAAACTAGGCCATTCTTTCCAATAAACACAGAAACACAAGAATATCAACTTGAAGCGGAAATACTTAGCGCATCACCTTCTTCCATACAGTAAAACCAACACAGGCATAAATAAATATGAAGACAATTTCCAAAGAAACATACTAGGCGCTTTTTTAGCTGATCCGTTGCTCGCTCAAGTTCAACGATTTATCAGTTCGCTCTTCCTTCCATCTTGCTCTCGATTCATAATCGATTTACCCGCAAGATTGAAGATTTTATCAGGAAGAATACAGGAAAAAATTTCAATGAGAAAAGTCCACGTGATTCGATCGCCGGATTTACAAATATTTGTAAAAATATAATTGAAGCGTTTTTCTCGAGTATTCTCGTAGAGAGGAAAATACAAAATAAATGAAATTATTCAGCGAGCGAGGCAAATAGGGATATAGAATTTTCTTATCCATAACGTGCGTCGACCCGCGCTGTATGATCTTCGTGTCTTCGTCACGAGAGTATCATCACCAAGATCGATCTCTTGCTTGCGTCCCGTTTCCGATCCTCTCTCATCACGATAATATATAATTCGCGGGTCGAGTTGGGTGTGGATATGAGACTAGAGTATGAGGGATGTAATACGATCGTCGAAGCAGCTTGGGCATTCACCGTATCGCACACGCATTACAGAGTGATATGGCGCAGTACATGCATATCCGTACACGTATAAATATACATGTAGCTATGTTACAACTCTGTATAATACTTCGTACTGTAGTTGCGGTCCTGCGGGCTTTGGTGGAATCTCCCGAGTCGCTTGGGGATACACGCGCTATACGGTGACTGGATTATGGAGTTTCTACCACAGAATTACGAGAGAAAGAGAGAGAGAGAGAGAGAGAGAGAGAGAGAGTGAGTGAAAAAAGAGTAACAGAGAATAGAAGGCGGGAAAGGGTACAAGGGAGGTGTATAATGCGATACACGTATGTACCATAATGTCCGGGAATGGTGGCTATTGGAGAGAGAAGCGAAAAGGAATGAGAAGATGGTATAAGAAGAACTGGTAAAGAGAGTGAGAGATTCTACGAGATGAGAGAGCCTCAGGCCGTCACGGCGTTCTACACCCCCAACGTGTAATACGTGCGGGCGGATCGCATACACATATACACTTACTGATCCTTCTGTACCTATTCATCCTAAATGCATATATATGCTCAAGCATGGATGTGTCTAGATGTATGCGCTGGCTTAGCGCTCACGCGTTCAACGGAGAATTCCTCTTCCTCTACCTTCTCCTTCTCCTCCTTCGTCCCCGGGCGGACAACACACCTACTTATCCGTCCGACGATCCGTTAGATTCCAGGGATACCGCGAACTGATGCCGCCCCCCGCACTCGCACGGTTACTCTACTACTACTACAACTACTAACTATCGAGCTTCGTACACTGCGGTTCCATAAAATGAGAGAGATAGAGAAAGCGAGCCCGAGAGCGGGAGCGAGAGCGAGAAAGAGACGATCGTGCGCGAGCGCTTACGGCTTGGGCTCGATTTCACGTAATTGGGATGCAATTATAAAATCGCCGGGGCGCTCCCGGCGCTTTTACACACCGTTCGCTTCGAGGAAAGCGGCGTTGCTTGTACAGCACCACGGGCGCGAAGATGCGAGAGTTGAGCATTCAACCGTACCTTTTTTCGTTTTCAAACCTTCCATCTCTTTTATATTGCTTCTCCACCTCTCTATCATATGCCATGTATTATTCATCTTTCAATGTTGCCGCATCAAGCAGCGTTATCAATACGTTCATGTCGGTGCAAACATCAGGGTTATGAGAAAAATTTAATGACGAAAAATTGTTATCTCACTGGCCATATACGAATCAATTTCCGGTAGCCATTCAGTGATACCGCGAAATTAACCAACAATGAATCCAGTTCATTCTGATATTTTTGTGAAAATATTCGAGGAGAACGAAGATAAGGATGTTACTTACGTACAAAGTATAAGAGCTGGGGAGACAAGACTGTACTTTGATCTTTCAGAAATAAAACAGATTTCGATAGGTGTCCGAGTGCACGAGACTTAGTTCCTTACCGATATGTACTATAGAATACAGGACTAGCATTCACAAATGATTTTAAAGACTTGTATATATTTGCGTCTAAGCTTACATTCTCGCGCCCGCTTTCGGGGTGGAAGAAGAGAAAGAGGGAACGATATAACCAATCGATATAGATAAGTTAGACCGATGAACCGCAAACACAGCTGGTTGCGTTTTACGGGTTTTCAGGTAGATACAAAACGCTCGGAGGACAGTGCGAGTCTTGTATTAGCTGATCTATTCGCCACGCACGAGGCATCGTCATGTCTCTTTCTCGCGTGAACCTCTTACAGTTTTTTTGAGTATATGCTACAAGCCGTTTCCCTCACTCTCGTATATCGTCGTGTATGCCCAGCTTGCCGCGTTTCTACGTATTTCCCTATCTTTTCAAGCCTTACCTCGGACTACCTTTACCTCACTTCGCCCATGTATATATCTCGTTAGCTCAGGCCGAACACGGGCTACGACGTTCTGGTCGTATCCGCCGGTACTTTGCCTTGTTTGTTCGGATTAACCGGACTAGACGCGCTTTCTAAAAACCCGGGTCGACACTATACCCTCCCTCGAGACTTCTTCTCTTGTATCTCTACGTTTTTCTCCCGGGCGTAAAATACACAATTGTATTTCACAAACAAAACTATATTCATCGGTGACCATCTTTTTCTTTGATGGATATATATATATATATATATACATAGATAGATAGAAAATTTGTCGAAAAAATTAAATAGAGTTTAAAGTTTTCTATTTTTTATGTGTTACAGGTACGACCTGGGGTTGCGACGGGGTAGCTAGTAAATCTTCTACCGGGGGTGAGGATTTTGATGCGACGGAGTGTTGTCGTGAGCTCGGTGTTGCAACGAGTGTAAGGACGACCTTCTGGACGTCGAGAGTCGACGGAGAAGTTAGAATACGAGGTAGAACCGGTGGTGGTGGTGGCGGTGGTGGTGACGACGGGGAAGAAAAAGAAAAAGAATCGTCGATAGCTTTTGTGAGAAAAGTCGTGGAGGTTGAAACGTTAGGTTTAAGTACGAAAAAGTCGAAGAAAGGTAGTGAAATCAGCGCAAAGAGCAACAGAAGAAAAGGAAGGAGAAGAAGAAACATTTGTACGGTGAAGAGCCAAGTGTACGCAGTCACCGTGGGTGATGTGAGGCTGGCGTTCGCCTCACGTTTGGGGTAATGCCCTCCAGTGAACCCCATCCCTCTCAGTACCATCTACAGCAGCATCACGGGATTATTCAAGCATCACATTTGCAGCAGCAGCTCTCGTCGTCGTCGACGTCGTCGTCGACGAGCGCTAGCATTGGGCATCAGCATCAGCTCTATCAACAGCTGGTTGCGGCCCACCATCAACAGCAACAGCAGCAGGAGCAGCAAAGGCAGCAGCAGCAACAGCAACACGGAAGCTTTCAAAATTCCACGTACGCGCAGCAAAAACAAGAGATGAGCCCGGAGGAGGAGGGCGGCCGGGGTGGCGGGTCCCCTCCGGCAGCAGGGGCTGCTCTCCATCAGCCCCATCACCCTCGTACCGCGAGTCCACCATCGGGTACGGAACCGTGCACGCGGGACGCAATACCAACGCCCACGCCTACCGCGGACACGACAACGACGACCACTGCTACGAGTAACAGCGGAAATGCCAATAGCAATAATAACGGTGGTAGCAACAACGGAGGAACCGGTGCGACAGTTGTTGTTACAGGCACAACTTCGGTAACCGTTGGAGCAACAGGAATGACGTTGAGGGAACAACAACTACAAGGGCCAAGTCCAAGTCCTAGTCCAACCGGTGGTGACGTCGAGAAATTCGACGGTAAAATCGTATACAATCCCGATGGTTCGGCATATATAATCGAGGGAGAGAGCGAGCTTAGCGAAGATGATTCACTGCCCGATGGTTGTATAGTCGATGGTCGGGGTGTATCGGTTCCACATTCTCTAGTATTCCCTCAGATCGCCAGTGCTTACTATGTTTCGAGGCTTTATGCGCATCAGGCGTATCAGCAGCAACAACACCAGCAACAACAACAGAGATCCGCCGTGCAACAGCACAATCCTGATTTACCTGTAATGCATAGTTATCGAGTAATAAGTTACAGAAGTGCGGAAGGTAGCAAGCAAAAACAGCCCAGTGCACCCACACCCACGACCGGTACGCCAACGTCCGCAGCTTCGGTACCTGTTAAACCAATACTCATGTGTTTCATTTGCAAATTGAGTTTTGGCTATGCCAAAAGTTTTGTAGCGCATGCACAGGGTGAACATCAGTTGACGCTGATGGAGGACGAGAGGCAGGTGTTGTCGCACTCTACCGCATCGGCGATAATACAAGCGGTCGGGAGGGGTAAGCAGCCACTCGTGAGTTTTCTCGAGCCCGTAACGGATTCGTCGGTGTGTCCACAAACATCACCGGCACAACAGGGTAGTCAGCAAGGACAAAGAGGTAGCTCGGGAACTGATGTGATTGAACAACTTGAGACAACAACGACGACGAGTACTCCCGCGAGTACTCCGGGAATACCGAGTAGTCCGTCGCAAGCGAATCATCAGCAGCAGCGCGAAAGGCCATCTCCAACGACACCTACAACACCAACGTCGCACTCGAATACACCATTGAGTTTTAATCATCAACAGTCCCAACAGCAACACCAGTGGACGGGTGCCCAAGTGAGTGCTGCATCTTGGGCGAAAGCTCCGGATGCGATACACTATACCTCTCCACCTCCACCGCCTACTTCAACTAAAGGCTCGCCCTCATCGTACGCAGCCCTTACTCAACAACCACCGAATTTTTTAACCGGTACAACGATAGGCGTCTGTCCGGAACACATGCAAGGACGTCCCAGTGGCGTTGAGTGTCCAAAATGCGAGTTGATTCTCGCGAGTAGTCGATTAGCCGGCCCTGGTGGTCCACTCGCCGGTATACACAGTAGAAATTCCTGTAAGACCCTCAAGTGTCCAAAGTGCAATTGGCATTATAAATACCAGGAGACACTAGAGATTCATATGAAGGAAAAACACCCGGAAAGTGAAACCTCGTGTATTTACTGCATAGCGGGACAACCTCACCCGAGGTTAGCTCGTGGCGAGACTTACACCTGTGGTTATAAACCTTATAGATGCGAAGTGTGTAACTACTCTACAACTACCAAGGGTAATTTGAGTATACACATGCAGAGTGACAAACATCTGAATAATATGCAAGAGTTGCAGCAAGGAGGTGGCGCTGCTTCAGCCGGTAGTAACCCGTCGTCGTCTCAAGAGGCGCCAATGCCGACGAGAAGTCCGCATCACCAACAAAATCACAGTCCTCATTTGAGCGCTGGACAAACGGTAAGCCAGGGAAAGCCGAAGCCAACGTTTCGTTGCGACGTTTGCAATTACGAGACTAACGTAGCACGAAATTTGAGGATACACATGACCAGCGAGAAACACACGCACAACATGCTTGTTCTGCAACAAAATGTTAAACATATGCAGACATTGTCAGCACTCCAGTCGCATCATCAACAAGCCCAACAACATCATCATCAGCAACAGCAGCAACAACAACAACATCAGCAACATCAACAACAGCAACTCGAGCAACTATTGCATCTTGGTGGCCTTGACAAGCCCCAACACGCCGAGGCTGCACTCGCTGATATGGCTTACAGTCAGGCTCTTCTTATACAAATGATGACAGGGGGTCAATTGCCACCGCAATTACCACCTGAATTAATCGGTGGTATGGCGAATATGGGAGCAATGAGTAATCTTGCGGGTGACGTTGGTCTATCGCCCGAGAGCATGGAACCACCCCCCGAACCAGCTGATCCCGATCCCACGTATCTTTATCACTGTTGCGTATGCAATAATTTCGCTACTGATTCGCTCGAGGCATTGGGCCATCATTTAGCGGCGGATAGAACGCGTACGCGAGAGGGCGAGATCCTCGCTCTCGTAGCAGGCAATTTCGTCTGCAAATTATGTTCCTACAAGACCAATCTCAAGGCAAACTTTCAGTTGCATTGTAAAACAGACAAGCATCTGCAGCGTCTTCAGCACGTTAATCACGTTAAAGAGGGTGGTCCCCGTAACGAGTGGAAGCTCAAGTTTCTCGCGTCACCAACGAGCGCTGCTCAATTGCGCTGTCATGCGTGTGATTATTACACCAACAGTGCTCACAAATTAGCTCTACATGCAGCATCGCCTCGTCACGAAGCTGCTGCTCTATTACTTCGTCATTTACTTGAAGCAAGTGCCAATACCCAATCAGCGGGTAAACTGTATCACTGTGCCCTGTGCGGTTTTAGCGCGAGGCATAGACTTCCTCTGTTACAACATGTACGCTCGCTGCGGCATCTGCAGATGGAACAATTGCACCAGTTGCATCGGCGCAGTGGCATACAGGGAAACGAGACTCCCCATACTGATATCGGCGATGTTTTTCAAGTTGCCGCTGATCCTGACTCGTCGGTTAGTCAACAGCCTAGCCCGACGACTCCCACAACACCAAACGCCGCAAACAACAGCAATGGTGAGTTACTTACAAGCCGCGAGAGTCTCACTTCTTCTCATTCATTCCGTCTCTCTCCTCTCTCGCCATAATCATACGGTCCTTCTTCTTCCATTCATGTATTATTCGGCACTTTTAGAATAGAAAGTCTTCCAACTGCCGTGGCACTCATGGCACGTGCCATCTCCACTCGCAACAATGAATGTAAGAAAATAAAAAGAGTATACCCTCGCGTATTGGGCAATAAAATATGAGTGTATTACGAAACTCGATCACGCACAAAATTTACCCCAACTCATCGGCAACAGACAAATATACATATACAATGCGCTGCATACAAATATATCGCGCCCACGTACGCGTGCACCACATTGTCCAACTACTCTGTACTTACCCGGGACTTTTATGTATATATTAGTGTATATTTATAAATGACAAGAAAACGCGTTGCTAGCGAAAAAGCAAGAAACATCAAAAGCCGAAATGAAGCACGCACCCATTTCGATTCACAATCCATCCAACTGACGGCTGAGAATAGGTACACTCGGCACTGCCGATTGTTCTCCCTACGCGCGCGCGCGATGCGGTTTTTCGACAATACGCACCTGATGTCGCTTTAAGAATCCGGCAATGCACTCTTATTCATTATGTACTAATACGGCAACAGATATATTCATTCACTGTTCACGTGCTTTTCTCTTTTCATTTTTTTTCTTCGACTTCGCATCTTCTTTTGATGAAATGCGGCGCGTTCACACATACTCAAACCGACACGTATATATCAATCGGAAACGAAGGCCCCATTCACTAACTTTGTTATACTTATCTACAATTGGAATTTGATTATCCGTTGCAATAAGGCATCTGCGACCTGTCTGCTTGACCGGGTTTGTGCCTCTTGTGTTTTCCTCCATCATTGCATGTATATCACGTGATTAGTGGCTAAAGCTCCTAAGCAATATGTTTCGGTCATTTTTTCGGAACACAAGTCGTCAAATTACCTCTTTTTAATAATTATCAAAATTTTCATTTTACCATGTTTAATCAGCCCGTGACGTTACCGTTATATTTCATAATTTCATAATATAATTTTCTGCACTATATTTTTAAATAATATAAAAATAGTGATTTCTTTGCAAAAATAGAATTGTAATTAATTGAATTCCATGTTTGAATTAATGTAGGCGCACGACTCATAACCACCGTAGTAAAATTGGACGATAAAAAGGCAAAGAAATCGTTTTAATCACTGTTTCATTTTACGTAACATCAATGTCGTCTATTTATCGCATTGCAGAACGGCGCGAGGAAGGCAGTAGCGATTGCGGAAGTGAGGTAAAACAAGAGCCAGAAAACGATCTGGAAGTCGATCCGGAACAGGAGGAAGGCGAAGAAATCGTAACGTGTCCTTATTGCACGTATCTACCTACCTCGAGGGATGAGTTGAGGCAGCATCTTCTGGTTGCGCATACGCATGATTCCGAAGAAAAAATAGATACTGTGAAAGAAGAACCGACGCCAGAATTGCTTTGTCCTCTGTGCCAGGATGGTTTCAAGGAACGTTCGGCACTTGAGAAACACGTAATGCAGATTCATTCAGTGAATGCTGATGGTTTACAGAGGCTTTTGCTTCTCGTTGATCAGAGCCATTGGTTGAATAACAATCCACGGAATACTTCGACACCCGCGGCAACGCCTACCTCGCCCAGTACTACGACCGCAAAACCTCAACAACAGCAGCAGCAGCAACAACAACAACAACAACAGCAGCAGCAGCAGCAGCAGCATCAACAACAGCCACAGGTACCACAACAACTACATCATCAAGAGGAGGAGATCACCGAACGTACGACTGTTGACGAGGTCGAGGAGATCGCTCACTGCACCGTTTGCGGACGGGTTTGTCGTTCGATCGAGGAGCTTCAGCAACATCATCGCGAGGCTCATCCTGCCACGAGACCTACCTTAGCCGTTAGCGAGAAACACGTTCACAAATATCGTTGCGGTCAATGCAGTCTCGCTTTCAAGACCCTAGACAAATTGCAGCAACACTCGCAGTACCACGCGATACGTGACGCCACAAAGTGTGCACTGTGCGGTAGATCGTTTCGTTCGGTCCAGGCTCTCCAACGCCACTTAGAATCTACTCACGCCGATGTACATGAGGAGGAATTAGCGCAGTACAAGCAAAGCCTGTTGCATGCTCACCCTTTGCTCCAGGCGTTAACCGAAGAAGCATTTCGTAGACAAGGTGGTCTCGTTGCGGATGCCAATACCGAAGAGGAAAATCGTGGTGACGAAGAGGAGAGTGATGCCAGCGATTCATCTCCGTTACACAAAGAGCAGCGTTTACTTGAGGACTATCTGAATAGCCAACCCGTCGCTGAGGACAGTTACCACGATCCAGGACGGAAGTTTAAGTGTCACCGTTGCAAAGTCGCCTTTACTCGTCAAAGTTATCTCACCGGACATAACAAAACTTTACTTCATCGAAAAGGTGAAAAAATGTCTTATCCCATGGAGAAATATCTTGATCCAAACAGGCCTTACAAGTGCGACGTTTGCAAGGAGAGTTTTACGCAGAAAAATATTCTTCTGGTTCACTACAACAGCGTGAGCCACTTACACAAGCTCAAGCGAGCTATGCAAGAACAAGGCAACAACAATACTCTGATATCGGTTGTACCACCGGCTAGTCCAGTGGAATCGCCCGATTCTCAACAAGATCAAGACAAAAAACCATACAAATGTAACATCTGCAAAGTCTCGTACTCGCAAGGTAGTACGCTCGACATTCATATGAGAAGCGTTCTACATCAGACCCGAGCCAGTAAATTGCCGGATCTCGCTGCAAGCGGACAACTCGACCTTGGACGACCCTTGATCGAGCAACCGCCACCTACGAGTCCAACGAGTCCACCTTGTGGTAACAATGCGACTACGAATACCAGCGGCAATCAAGTATCCTGTCCTCGTTGCAGTGCACTGTTCGTAAATCAGGAACAATTGGCGACGCACCAACAACTATATTGCATATTCAGCAATCCACTAGCGCTCTTTCAACAATTGGCAGCATCTCAACAAATTGCTGCTTCTACACCGGACAAAACACCACCGCCGATGTCAACGACACCGGGACCTCAGCAATACGCTCAATCTACGAATGTCGCTCAACAGCAACAGACGCAAGTAGCTCAAGATATTCTTGGTCAACCTCGCCACAAGACCTCGCAAATGTACAAACATTTGCTCGAGAGCTTCGGTTTTGATCTCGTGATGCAATTTAACGAGAATCATCAGAGAAGACAGAGAAAAGAGGAGGAGGCGGCAGCGGCTCTTCAGGCACAGCAAGAACAGCAAAAGCAAGAACAACAGAAACAAGCTCTGGCTGCACAGGCAGCGCAAGAGCGAGAGGAGGAACCTGAGGAAACAATGGACGAGGAAGCTATACCGGAATTGACGCGCAGTACCTGTCAACATTGCAACAAAGAATTTAGCAGCGTTTGGGTTTTGAAGGCACATTGCGAGGAAGTACATCGTGATTTGGTGCCCCGTGAATTTCTCGAAAAATACGCTCAACAGTTCAAGTGCGAGTATGAAAAGAAGAGCGTTGTTGTTACAGTGGCTACCTCGTCATCGACAAACACAGCCCCACGATGTTCCACGCCGGCGTCCAATCAGCCGCAGGATCTGAGCTCCGATAAGGAGCGACGCGATAAGGAAAAGGAAGAGAACCCTGAGAATGTGAAAGAACAAATCAGTCGTACGCCAGAAGCCACATCGACTACGCCGGCGACAACGCCGGCTTTGAGCAATACACCAGTGTCGAGTACGGATTCTACAACTCCGACTGCGCTTTTGAGTAATTCTACGCATCATATTCCATCACAACAACAACAAGCACAACAGCAGCAACAACAACAACAACAACAACAACAACATCAAGTAGTCCAGCAGCAACAGCAACAGCAGCAACAACAACAACAACAACAACAACAACAACACGCCCAATTGACTCTAGCTCAACAGATGTCCGAAATGCAAGCTGCTCTTAATGCTATGGCTGCTTCGCAGTTGCAACAACAACTTCAACAATATCCCGGCCTCATGATGGGCATGATGGGTCTTCCTCTCGGACTCAACGTACCTGCTCTAGCTGCAATGAATCTACAACCTCCTCTCGTTCCAATGATGCTACCGCCACCTCCTTATGACGGAACTTCCGCTGGTTATCCACCAATAAACGCACAGGCTGATATTCTCGCGAAACAACATCTTGTATTGCAACAACAGCAAGCGGCTGCGGTAAGTTAAATCACTTAATTCACTTATATATTTTTTTAAATTTATGTAAGGTTTTTTAATTTACGTAATTCAATGTTTAGATTTCGTGATGATGGTCAATTTTCTATCGGTTTTTTTTTTTTTTATAATTAAGTATCATAAAGTCGAATTGAACTTTTCCTGTTTTTCATGTCGTCGTTTGAAACGCTTGACAAATACAAATTCTTTATAAATCGATGAAAACAAATTGGTGATATTGTAGATACATTTTAAATCCTTTTTCTATCTCAACGTCTATAGTTCGCAGGCTTTTTTGTTATTACATATTCACGAGACATATGTTTAATCTGTTTTGTGTACACAGGCGAATGCCGCAGCTTCGCAAAAACGTGCACGGACGAGAATAACGGATGAGCAATTGAAGATATTGCGAGCTCATTTCGACATCAATAATTCGCCGGGTGAAGAGCAGATTTTGGATATGGCAGCCCAAAGTGGCTTGCCGCCAAAAGTAATAAAGCACTGGTTTAGAAATACATTGTTCAAAGAGCGTCAGAGAAACAAAGACAGCCCGTACAATTTCAACAATCCACCGAGTACGACATTGAACCTCGAAGAATACGAAAAGACAGGGGAGGCTAAGGTAACCCCTTTGAATTCGAGTGTTTCCGGAAGTAGTTCTTCGGATGACAAGAGTCCGAACAAACAGGCCTCTTCACCACCTCCATCATCCGCATTACTCTCGGCTTCAATGTTGCCGCAAATAAACGAGATAAAACAAGAAATACCAGAACCTTTGCAATTGCAACAGCAACAATCGCAGCAGGAAGATCCACAGCATCATTCACCGGGAAGCTCGGGTGGACAACAATCTCGACCTCATTCACCTGCGCTGAGTATGAGCTCAGTGTTTTCGGGTCTTCATCACGATATATCCTCTCACGGTCCAATCGCGACGAGCGCGCCAAGTACACCGATGTTACCACCAAAAATTGCACCTCAGAACTTTGCCAGTCCGAATGCAGGTTCTGGAGTCGTAGTACCAGGCTCAATAGCTGCACTGGCATTGACACCTCAGCGTTCTTTGAGTCCGGGACGTGGACCAGCTGATTATTCCTTTGGTGGTAACAGCAACGGTAGCAATTCATCCGGGGGTAGTTCGGGTAAACGTGCTAATCGTACACGCTTCACCGACTATCAGATCAAAGTTTTGCAAGAATTTTTCGAGAACAACGCTTATCCGAAAGACGATGATCTCGAATACCTAAGTAAACTATTGGGTCTCAGTCCGCGAGTTATCGTTGTTTGGTTTCAAAACGCTCGACAAAAAGCTCGCAAAGTATACGAGAATCAACCGGCTGCCGAGCCAGTAACACCAGGTGGCCGAGAAGGTGACGATGGCTCGGGTCGGTTTCAGCGTACCCCGGGTTTAAATTATCAGTGCAAAAAGTGTTTACTTGTGTTTCAACGTTATTACGAGCTTATCCGACATCAAAAGACTCACTGTTTCAAGGAAGAAGATGCTAAGCGTAGCGCCCAGGCTCAAGCTGCAGCGGCTCAGGTTGCTGCGGTTCTGAGTTCCGAGGACAGTAACAGTAGTTCCACAACTACGACTAATGTAATTCCGAGCAATCAAACATCCGTTGCTCCGCTAGCAGAGCAACTCCAACAACCAATGACGACCCCAACACCACCTCACATTCAACAACAACAAACACTGTCGCAACCGTTGCTTCAACAGACTCAGCAACCGATCGCAGCGGCTCCCCCACAGTCGCAATCCGAACCCAAAGAAGGCAGTTTTCAGTGTGACAAGTGCAACTTAATGTTTGGACGATTTGAACTTTGGCGAGAACATCAGCTCGTACATATCATGAATCCATCGCTCTTTCCACCTGCGTATCCACCTGATTCACCCTTCGGTATACTCCAGCAACAAGCACTTAACGCCAGTACCGGCATTAACTCCGATTCGCAGCATCCACTAATAGCAATGATGCAAGATCGAAAGAGAAAGTACGAGGATTTTGAGGAGAGCACGGGTAGCGATGGACGACCAAATTCCGAGCACAACGAGCAACCCAAAGACAAACGTCTCCGAACAACTATCCTACCGGAACAACTTGACTATCTCTATCAAAAGTATCAAGTAGAATCAAATCCGTCGCGTAAAATGCTCGAGACTATCGCGCGCGAGGTCGGCCTTAAGAAACGCGTTGTACAAGTGTGGTTTCAGAATACACGTGCTCGCGAGAGAAAAGGCCAATTCCGTGCCCATAGTCAGGTTATAAATAAACGTTGCCCATTCTGTCCGGCATTGTTCAAAGTTAAGTCCGCATTGGAATCACATTTGTCGAGTAAACACGCCGATCAAGTTGCTCGTGGCGAAGTAAACATCGATAATATACCAGACGAGGAACTCTCAATGGAATCTGCACCTTCGAATTCCAGCACTCCGAATATGATGCCACCGCTTTTTCCACCATTCAATACCGACATGGAGGCATCATTGAAGAAGTATTACGAGGAATCGATGAAGCGTTACATAAGCGAATTACAAGCGCACACCAGCAACGGAAAACAAGAAAGTGGCTCGGTAGTGACAACAACAACGACGAATCAAGGTTCAAGTAGTGCAACCGGTGAATCACCGTTGGATCTCAGCAAACCCGTCGATCTTAGTCGTCCGGTAAAGCTAAGCCTGGGTGGATTATCGAATTTGCTAGAAGATCAGCATAATATTTCGCAACATTTTCGAGGTGGAAGTGATTGCGGTCCGTTGACCGATCTGTCGGAACGTAGTATATGCGACGACGACAGTATGAGTGAGACTACGGAATTTCTCGACGACGAGTGCGGTCCCGTTAGTCCGGCATCGAGTACACAGAGTTCAAGACACGGCGGAGGCGCTGCGAGTGGTATGGGCGGTAGTATCGGTGGTGGTGGTCAAGCCGCAAGCAACGCTGGTAGCGGAAGTGGTGGTGTACAATCGGGTGGCAAGAGATATCGTACCCAGATGTCAGCGACTCAAGTTAAGGTCATGAAATCTTTGTTCTCCGACTACAAGACACCAACGATGGCGGAATGTGAGATGCTCGGGCGTGAAATAGGATTGCCAAAACGCGTTGTCCAGGTGAGCAACAGCATCATCCGGGAACGTTCTTAAGACTCATTGAAACAAACAAAACCCAAACAACAGTCTAAACCAAATGAAAAAAAAACTTACCTTCGTGTTTGAGAGTTTGATTATTCTTTCTTGCCAAGTCCCACGGTGCGAGAGATACGCAAAATCTTGTGAAACATTTGTCAGTCATTCGAGAACTTGGAATAGCAAATATCACGGATCGAGCACAGACGTAAATAATTGTATGAAGTTCTCGCAACGTGGGCGTTTTTATTGCGAAGCTCTAAAAAAATGTGTCTCTTTTCTCCCATCTCACTCTCTTGCCCTCTCTCTCTCTCTCTCTCTCTCTCTCTCTCTCTCTCATGAAAACACGTTACTGCGCGGCTAAGAC
>JABSMR010011521.1:0-11316 GCA_018902295.1 Dusona sp. PSUC_FEM 10030013 | reverse complement strand
CTAAGATCATATTAATTTCATTCTCTTTACATTTTTTCCCATTTTCATAATTCTTGATAATTTGCAAAAAAATAAATTGTACAATTATCTACGGTGCAATATTACAATATTAAATTAAAAATGTTCATTTGAAATGCATACTTTTTGAGATACGTAGACAAGAATATGATATGACTCGTATATTAAATGTGCCCACGTTAAAAAAAGATAAATATTCGATAAATATAACGAATAGTCGGCGAACAACCTGTTTTCTTCGAACTCTTATAATCGTGGAATCGGAACGAAGGGTGGTAGCCACTTTTCCGCCGATTTCATTAGACTCTCCCTTATACTTGTCACCCCTCTTTTTTCTTGCCACACTTCACGCTCCTTTCGTCCCTTTTTCAGCCATATGGAGATCGTGCTGCGCCAACGTGAGCGTAGGTGCTCTTAACCAATGTATATAGACGAATATACTCTTATTTACACGTTTAAATACATATTTATATGCATATGCTTGGGTGCTGGTTCGAACGCGACGTATAAACCCGAGAAAACCATGTGTTTGTTGTTGTTTTTTTCCTGTTTTATTTTTAACCAATTCCAAGCAAATGCAAATTTAAAAAATTCTTCTTTACGAGACCTTCTCAAATAATTTATTCTAATTCAATAATATATTTGCAGCAGCTTAATTGATCAGTTTTCATAGGTCAGTTGGCCATTCAATAATGAAAACGATATTATCCACTATGCGAGAAAATCTAGAATTACCGTTTAATCTATATTTACCGTTCTAGAGCTACAGGACGTTTTTTTTTAAGAATAAATAAAATGAAAGGAACAACTTTTACTTGTTTTTCCGGTTCCCGTAATTACTAATCGTTTCGGACCTTATTTGTATGAGAAAAAAATGCATCCATACATGAAAACTGTGACAATTACATGATTGTCGAAAGGATTCATCTAGGTCGGATATTTTTTGTTCGATTTTAAGTTAATGGACGTAAAATATGTGGCAAGACGACGAAGGATCCGCGGAAGTCGATGGACAATATCGCGACATACGTCTGGGGCGTTAAATTCCCGATGCATTCAGTAGAGAATATAGCAATAATGGAACGTGCAATCTATATAGAAACTAAAGACGATACTATACGGAGGCTCGAAGTGCCGGGCGACGATGACCAATCTCGCTCTATCCCACTTTGACACATATTTGTCCCATAAGGAATATCTCGCTCATCGCCTCCAGCTCATACGAGCCTTCGGGGCTTTCTGTACGACGTACATCCACATAAATGTGCGTATTACACACGTCTCTATATGTCCATGTATTTGTCTCTGGATACGAAAGATCGAGGCGCCTTCACACACATACATATTGACTTACAAGTACGTTTAACTCTTACACGTTTGCCATACACATACGCAATATGTGTACGCGACTCTCCGTAACTCGGCACGAGACCACGAGCTTAATATTTACTCTCATATACACAGCCACCGTCTCGCGATCTCGGTCCATTCGCGCTTACGGTCTTCACTATCTAACCGTACCGAGAGGAAGGAACACGCACGCCTTCCCCGAGACTTTGTCGTCACTTTATCGTCTCTCCCATATTACACGCGTTACTCGATCAAACGTTTCGATTTCTAGCTTCCTTATTTGTACTTTGTATCATTTATATTGTGTCAATTCTCTTCGGTAACGATTACAACGGTTTATTGAGAAAGTTACGATGTAAGAATGGCTTAGTGGAATTTTAAGCTCAAGTTCGAAATAATAATTAGCTAAAGTGACGAGTGATTCCCGCGACTGAACCGTACTCTCGATCGCGAGTGATGTTTCTGTGATTATTTTTTTCTTTTATTTTCTTTTCATTCTCACGTGACGGTGCACTTTGCTCTGATTTTTTGGATTAATGGAGAATTCAGTGCTTCGCTGTAATTATCCGATAAAAAAGTGTTTGAAAAGCTGCCCTTGCCAATCTGAGACTCCAACATGAGAATCAGATACGTGGCTCAGGATACACCTGTTAATGAATATAAACGTACGTTCCTCACTCTCTTCTTTCGTTATTCTTCATTTCGTGGCTCGTTTCTCTTGTCAATTAAAAAACTCTAAGCCGAACACTCGGGCGTTTATTACCGATGGAGAGAAAATTCGAATGATTTGAAAGTACAAATTTTATACGTTACGATTTGTGGCACGAAGTTTCGAATGATAACATTCACAATTTTATGAAATTTTTTTTTTTTTTTATACATGTGTCAGAAAAGTTCAACACATTGAAAAATTATTTAGGAAATTTAAATTTGAATTGCTGTTGGATCTAACCGTGACAATGTCGATTATTATGGGAAACTATTTTCCCATCTCTGTCCCGGAGATCGTCCGTTGTCTTCCATTTCGGTAGTTCCATAAATTGTTCCAGGTGTGTCAGAACACCGGATCGATCTTGCCAATCAGTCAACATAGCTCCCGTCGGAACTGTTGCTTGTCCATGTGGCGAGTACCTTCAGGCACGAGTTCAGTATCGGTATCCGAGCAAACATTTACTCGGTCACGTATCATTCGATATACATGCACATGTATGAAATACGACAAGAAAAAATTGTCTAAAGATTGATGTATACGAATACCGAAACTTATTCCCGAGTACATCACGAGTCTGAATACAACAAAGAGCAAAGACCCCAAAAACCGTTTGGATGCCATTCTCGCGCCCCATAAAAAAGCATTGTGAGACCGTTATATGGGATATTTCAGGTACTCGTGTTTTGCCCCGACTTTCGTATACTCTTTTATTTTCGTCGAACGGCATTTTTCGGTCACTTTTCGACTGGGTCACATATGTGCCCTCTTTCATTTTAATTCAGATGAATTTTAATCCTTCACATTTCATAACTTAGTCTAATTGAGCCAATTTTGCTGGATTAGTCAGTATTTAAGATACGGCGAATGAGGCTTCATTGGTGAAACACATTAATTGCAAATTGAGCTGCCGATCTTTGGTGTACAATAAAAATTAGCATTAAAATCCATGGTAACTAGTGGAAGAATGGTTCTTTGGTAAATGTACATGTAAATTGAACTGCCGAAGAGGAAAAACAATTGCAGAAATAAAAATGTATATTTTGTTAAGAAATAAAAGTGGTAAATGAATAGCGAAAATAAAATCGCAAGTTATTTTTGATTCGTCGACTCGGATATACGAGAAGAAGGAGAGCAAAAGGAAGTACGACGAAAAGATGCTGAAGATGCACCCCGCAGTGCGAGTCTCGTTTTCCACACAGTGCCATTTTTTTCATTTTTTTCCTTCATCCTTCCTGCTTATCCTTGTGGCAAAGCACCTACAGCCAACATTGGCATTACCAACCTTTCGAAGAGCATCTTGCTAAACGGATATACGCAGCTCTAGACACCTTCGTTATAATACCTTTATCTGTTTATGCACAATTCTCACTATTTTTGTCTTTTTCTTTTACTGTTTTCTCTCCGGCATGATTTTGCCAATACATATCGTGTTCCCGAGCGTAAAAAAGCATCGTATAGCCACGAGCTTGCGGATAATGTAACAAGCAATGGAGGGAATAAGGGCTCGCGAGCATTCGTGGCACTGTGAGTCCTTCGTAAGAGTCCTTGATAAGTCATACCTTTCCTGTCTATATATAAAACTTGCGGGCGTTACTGAGCCACGGGGCTAATAGGATAAATACATAGGGAAAGGTCTGGAGTCCGATTTTATCGGTTCCTCAACTTTTGTATCTTTTGTTTTTATCCATTTCTCTTGGCGAACAAAACTCTCGCTTTCCTTCTCTCTCCCTTTCGTTTCTTCTTCTTTCACGATATTCTCTTTTTTTCTGAGAACAAACGCGCGAAGATCCACACTGGTTGGTCCTTTGTACATACGCAACTTACTATACATTCCAAACGAGAATAATATGTGAGAATGGCAATTAACTCCATGCAAGGATTTTCCCCCTAGGCTACATATATATTCTTCGAGTCTCGAATAGCAACCATGGATTTTCTACTATTGCTGATATAATAACTCGAAACGTGTCAAAAAACGAAAACACTCAGGAGAAAATAAACAGTCCTTTGCGAAACAAAGGGTTGAGGTGAAATCACTGATAATCATGGTTACTAAGGGATATTTGCACGCCTTCAACATTTTTATCTTCACTTTTGAAATTCTCGACCAATTCCACATAAAAAAATCATGAAATAATATTTTTAACACGATAATATAAAAAAATAATTTTGCCTTTCTTTGAAAAATTTGAAAAATATTCAAAATTCCTATATTCTCACACTTCCATAAAAATATATTATTTTTCGTTTGTAAACAAAACAATGGCATGACGAATATATCGAAAAAGAATGAGTACGAGTTTTCATTGTCCGTTAATAGACCGAAAATTTAATTTCCTTTGTCTATTCCGATCGTAATTGCTTTGTCCGTGATGGAAAGAGAGACGCGGAATATAATCAGACTAGTTCTTCCTGGTCGTTATTCCCATCCCCTCGGAATTTAGTTACTGCTCCAGTCTTATCCTCCGGGGACGAGAAACGTACGTGGACCTACACTATACAATGTAGGGTAGCGTACTGTAATATATATGAATATATAGGTATGCATTAATGTGTACATTGAGTGATGTATACGTTGAAGGAATTGGAGCGAGTTCCGATATGGTTGGTGCTCTCTTCGGTCCGTCCATTTAACTCTCGTGTGTGCCACGATGTGGAAAAAAGCTGTCCTCGCGAAAAACTCGTGTTCTTCAACCGAGATGTACAGCACAGAAACGTATGAGTACATAGAGAGGAGAATCGTTGGTATTCGCACGAGCTAAATTCGTTCTTACATGAATATATTCATATATATAAAGCAAATATGTACACGAGAGGTCCGAAAATCGCGCCAAAGTTGTTCAAAAGTTGAATTACCACATCCTGGAAGGAAAAGTCCTAAATCAATTTTTTTCTCTGTTCACCCTTCACGCGGTATTCATTAATAAATAAGTTCACTAATAAATAGCCAATCCAATGCACTGATAAGAACTGCTGCTGACTGAGTGGGGTGCGCGGCCCTCATTTTTTTCTTTCCCAACGTCACACCGGATCGGCTAACCTTTGTTAATGAATACTTTATCAACGATCCATGATGGAGAAAAATGAATGAGGAATCTTTTTTTTTCTCCAAGATTTCGTGACCTATTTATATCGTACAAATCGTAGGCGTAACTTTCACAACACCTTGTGTAGAATATGCAAGGAATGGGTTTGTGTAACTGAACTGTTTCCCTCAACACTCCTCTCCCATTATTTACGTTGTCATCACGTTTCGCCTTGACGAGAAGGTGAAGAGGACCCGCAACTTCCACAAGTTGTTTCTTCTCTCTTTCTCTTTGCCTGTCTGCGTCTCGCTCCACATCCTCTTCCCGTTCCACACTCGTTTGTCGTGTTTTTCAAGCCGACCATATACCTCGATACAAACTATGCGAAAACGTCGTTATTCTCGCACCTTCGTCCAAAAAGAAATACACATGGAAATGAAAAACGTTACGAAAAAACTGATTTACAGATGATTGTACCAGTTATCGCTTGTCGACGACGTGTACGAGTTGGCCTCACTTTTTCATCAGACATTCGTACGCAATAACCTCAATTCGCGACGATTAATTGATTGCCATTGTGTTAATTAGCATCGAAACGTTTACGAAAGTAAGAAATCGTTGTATATCAATCAAGAACGCCTTCACAAAATTCCGTGTCCTCGCGGACACCAAATACCACTATCTTCGCTGTGTAAATTATAAAACAATGAGACACAATCTTTTTTACAACCACACCATTGTCGCCGTCTTCCAATCATTTATTTTTCCTTTTTCATTCTGATTCCAGGTGAGTCCGACAGAATCAAGTCATTGCCGCGTAATTCGAGATTCGCAAGATTCTCAGAGGATGCAGGAGGTAAGACGGAATATTGAAATAAATCGGACCCATCGGTTTTTCAACCCGAATAAAACTCATAAAAACAAACCAAAAAGTTATAAACTTTCCACTAAAACGGCATTGCTCAAAAGACAGCTAAATAAAAGATTATTTTTTGTCATTTTGCAATCGAAAAATATTCGTAAAAATATTAAAATAATATTTGAAATGAAAAATTATCGTTTTAAAAGAGGAAAAAAAATATTTTCGATATTAATATTGAGTCGAGAAATAATGACTAAAAGTATTTTAACGCCGGGATGTCTAGTATCCTTTTTATTTTGTTTTTTATTATTACGTGTGCTATCATTGAGTGATTCTTGTTTCATTGGGATAATTGAGCGAGTGGGATTAGTAACTATCCATTTCGGAACTTCCGCAGCACTGTTCTCTACGCCCCTGTGATGTAATACTGGAAAGGGTTTGTGAATATATAAACCGACGATACAATATGATATAAATACTAAATGTTCGTCGCTATATCTATACATATGTGAACAGATATATATGCCAATGACAATATTGTTTCGAAATATCGAACTCCTACATGTCCCATATCATCCTCCCTACTGGTAAACTGCCACATGGCCCACACGACGTCCAGCCAATCTGACCATTTCGAACGTATATAATCTACGTACATATTTCTATCAAACTGCATAAATGTTTGTGACTCATGTAGTAATAGAATATCGAGGAAAAACTCATTCCCCAGAGAACAATACACGCTCGAGTGAGCAAGAAAAATCTCCTGGATCGGAGCTTTTTGTTATCGCGTTGATTGAACAAGAAAAAAGTTGAGGCAATTCCACAAAAGAATATCGTAATTGACTAAAAATCGGACATGGAGACAATCCCTTCGGTCCCTCTTTCGTAAAAGAGCAATAATCCAATGAAACTCCAATAACATATTTTCATCAAGTTTTTATTCGCGTCGTGTTTTACTTTCGTATATCTATTTTTAATCGGTCGACTAGTCAACGCACTTTTCCTTGATTAGAGTCACTCCTCAATCTCTCTTATTCCGAGTCCTATTTCACAGAATACGAGGGATCGCTGATTCCTCATTTAAATTCTTCCCCGAGCACTCGTTCAACTTTTACTTCGAACTGGTGGATAAAATAAATAAAAAAAACTACTTTATTCACTGTGGTCAGCAAGTTTTACCATTTCTGGTAGTTATCGCGAGAGAAGCTTTTTTTTGAACCCTCTACAAGATTATTAAGTGATTCCGTACGGGACTTATCGATTATTAGCGTAACGAAACAACTTTTGAATTCGGTTGCCAAATCGGTATGCGGAAAATTCTTGTTACATTACGTTTTTTTTTATCGCAAACAATCTCGTCCATGCGTTTTTTTTACATTTTTTTCTCTTGTGCCCCATACCGTCAACTATAAATGTATATGCTTTAATCGATTGAGTCGTTGACGTCGGCGTTCAACAATCTCATTACTTCCCACTCCTCGTTCGAAAACCCTGTTTTTACACGCCAAGTATATTTAATTGGTACGAATTCAGTCGCAATTGATTACGTGGGTTTTTATTTATGTAGGCCTTGCCCGGCAAAATAAAATACTTTTTTTTTATAATTACAGAAGGTTTTTAGCAACTGCACTTAGCTTATCAAATATATAATATGATTAGTGTCTTTTATTATAATATTACACATTAGTTGTCATTATCGTTAGTCGGTATGGTCGATAAAGGAGTACAAATTTCGCTATCGGTACTGTCGGAATTCGCCGTAACGTAGTCAACCGTTGTCAACGAAGTTTTCGTAAGGTTCGAATTCCCTAGTCGAGAGTTCCGCTGTCGATATTCGAGTTTGAAATTTATTCGTATTACCCCATGAGTTATACTTGCTTTTATGATAACCACATATTTTTAGAAATTTGTTAATAAAACAAAAAAAACAAAAAAAAACATTCGCAAAACGACAATTAGATCAAATTACCAGAATTTTGAATTTTGTGCAAATATCAAAGTCTAATTTCACTATATTTATCGTACTACGAACAAAGAGAGATTTTTGAAAAAATATTTCGTTATATAGTAAAATATTTTGACAAATTCCATACGAGATGTGAATGCCTGGTAATTTTGTTGTGTTCAGTTTTCTTCGTACCAATTAACGTGCCATGAAAGCTGATTATTGTAACGAATACGAGAGTTGATAACTTTATTAATCGAAACCTAGGATCATTGGCAATAAAAATTATTGAATTAAAGTGCAGAACAGTAATGAAGCATCCCCTAATGTTTACTCCGCAATAAATAATGGAAGCTTGGCAATAAAGGTCAGTCGTCAACGATACGATACGAATACATAATATGTCGTCTAATAAACCACATACATGTATAGAGGCGCATTGGACAATCGATATCGTATTCCATTGGCGTATGTACGTCAACCATTAATGGTCATACACCCCCTACAAGGTGGGGCTGAATCGTGCGGTCACTTTACGTATAAGGACTCGTTTCGTCGTTGCTTTTCCATTCCTACCTTATGTATGTACATGAACAGAATGTACATACACCATATATATTGTAGTATTCTCATAGCTATACAGCCGCGGATCATTGACCGACGCAAGGTGATTCTTACGCGAGTGAATAAATCGACTCCGTATAGTATCCTTTTCCCTTCTCATCAAGACTTTACTCTGCCCTTTTTTCCCACTTCTTTATTTTCTCTTCTTCTTCCTCTTGCTATTTTCCTTCTTTCTCTTATTTTTCGTTCGCTTCCCTTCGTCTTTTCTTCTAAATCCGGATGCACGCCAATCGTTCATTCTTCTTTCTCTCTCTCTCTCTCTCTCTCTCTCTCTCTCTCTCTCTTACTCTCCCTCACCGTCTCTGCAATCGAGCCGATATATTTTCCCTCTAGCCCTATCGCGATACACTTATCAACCCCTCCTCGCTCCGTTTCGCTGCAACGCGAATCTCAGACGGCGTCTCTCGCATCGCTCGATTACGTACCGTCACGATCCTGATCAGCAGGAGGAAACGATCCCACCCATAAGTCGCTCTGAACAACGTGAAATCGTGTTTGGTTATGAAGAAATTTGTGACGCAAAAAAGTTCGGCAAAATGGGAATTATCCGCTATCGGAAAAACAAACGATATTCGTTACTAATCGAATTGATTGCCTTTTCTTTTCAACCATTAAGCCATCCTTTATTTATTTGCACCGTATGCTCGATGATGCCTCTAATTATTAAATTGTAAAAATATCAAGAAGCTTTCTGGCATATACGATCAATTATCATTTTTTTCATCTCGAAGGTAGAAATCGATGTTGCTGTTAACGAAATCCGCATTAAACGCATATAATTCCATATCACGCACATATACGTTAGAAGATTAGAGTAAGCACGCGAAAGATACGATGAAATTACCGTTTGGTGTAATCATTCACTCGTTCTCGTTGCAAATCGATTACTAAGAGACATTAGCGAGATTCACCGACATAACCTATAAAGCACCCAACATTAACGAGCTGTATTTCTGTATTCGTATATATACGTAGTATCGAGGCTGGTGCTGGAGCTGGTGCTATTTTTCTTGGCCTCGGGCGAATCGCAGACCCCTTTTCCACACACAACACACAAACCGGCAGACTCGCGTGTTTCGTGCGACCAAGGGCCGCGAGACTCGATTGCACTCGTTGCATTCACTCGAGACTCGTTCCTTACATCGCCTGTTATACTCGCTCTCACTGGCCTTCCATCGGACTCTTTTGCCATTTGCTCCTCTCCGAGGCTTGCTGCACTTCCCACCAGCATCAATAAACGCAGCGACCTTCGTAAGGAATATTCCCTTTTCGAAGCGCGGTTTGTGTAACATACACGCAAAACCGAACATATCTTCGTGGTCAACGTCTCAGTTAGGGCTGTTGCCTTTCATTTTTCACTCATTTCCTTCAATCATTTAACCTGCTCTTGAACTCAGTCTCCGTTCTCTCAAATTTCAGAATAACTTGGCGAATGCTAAATTATTTTACAAGCAAACTGCCACCACAACTTTGACATTAAAAAAGCCCCACCCATTCAACAATTCAAATATTTAGGTCCATTTTTTATTTTCTTCCGTATAACGTCAAAGTGCATGCATAATATTTTACACGCGTCGTAACTTTCCATTACGTTCTTTGCACACGTGGCTCGTCTTTTGCCGCCAATCGCTTCGCTTGATCTCTCTGTACTTCAGTCTTTTTTGCCTGTCTATCAAAAGTATAACCTCACGTCCCTAGAGGACATAGTCACGGGTGTGATTTGAGTATCTTCGGTCGTCGAAGAGCACGTTTTCACGCCAATGCAAAAGAGCTCGCCGACGACCCCAAGAAGGCTCAAGTTCCGTCAAACATAATGCGCTGCAAAGCCTAAATCATAACATGGCTAGGTTGGACGATGGAAGTAGCACGTACAGAAGAGCATCTTCCGTGACGAGTCAGTAGCATCTCATTCATTATTGGAGGCGTGAGAACCGACAACTTTCGAGCCATTACATTTGTAGAGTCGTGTATATAAAAAAAAAGCAGAGAAAATTAGGAAAGTTTAATAAATAAACTTCGGAGATTGAAGAAAGATTGATTGATGATCCCAAGCTCGTGGAAAGTCATATTCTTGTATAGTTCTTTTTCTATATATCTCTCAACGTTTTGTAACAAACTATCACCTTCCAAACACAGTAGTTTACCCCAACAGCTCGGAAGCTTGACGATACTTTGCTGTTAAACCTCTTCTTTGTAATGATTATAAAAAAAAAAATGGTTTACAGATCGCATCTCTTGCAGATGCTCCGAGATCGAGCACGAGCAAGCGTAAAAATACACAACTGTCGAGTTTTGGAGGGTCGAGATTTTAGGGAACCAATAGAAATACTTGGGACAGTGGGGAAACAGCAGATAAGATGATTAAATGAATCACGCGCG
This sequence comes from Dusona sp. PSUC_FEM 10030013, assembly GCA_018902295.1. NCBI lineage: Eukaryota > Metazoa > Arthropoda > Insecta > Hymenoptera > Ichneumonidae > Dusona > Dusona sp. PSUC_FEM 10030013. The sequence continues at coordinate 397 of JABSMR010011521.1, read as the reverse complement.
ATCTAGGGAACGCAGGAGTCAGCAGCAGCGAATAGAAATCTGATAAGTCTGTGGTGTCGAGAGGTTCAAGGAAAACAAGTGGGATACGCGCCGGACCTTCGGGTTCAGGTACAAATACTATTGTACGACACTATGCAAACGGCGTAGTATTGCAATACTTCTGCAGTCTGTTGTTGTGTAGTAATGTGATTTCACGAACAACGGAACCCCCTTCTTATTTCCAGGTATAGTTTCATTAGTACGTTTCAGTAACGCCTTTCCCTTTTGCGTTATGAAATATATCGTGTTGACGGACTAATGAAAACGGTAACCAGTAAAAAAAAAAGAAAAGTGAACTCGTAAAACAGGTAGAGATGTATTATTCCCTAAGCATACAAACGTCTACGTTAACGCACGG
>JABSMR010011510.1:0-11317 GCA_018902295.1 Dusona sp. PSUC_FEM 10030013 | reverse complement strand
TCCATTCAAAACATAGTAAATTTTCCTCAAATGTGACGATATGGTCCCACGCTGCAACGTCAACATAGTAAATTTTCGTGTAAAATCCTCTCCGTGTATCCCTATTAAGAGAACTTCACCCTCTGGTTAGCTTCAACAGAGTGCACATTTTCATATCAGTTTCTACATGCCCTCGAACGCTATTCCCTTCGCATTCCATCCCACTTCCCGATTTCCACTTACACTTATTGAAATATTTCGAAACAATAGGGATTCATATTTCATGGATCGAGTAGTTTTTTGCTCACTCAAAAAATGAAAAACCAGAACGTCGTCGTATCAGAACTATACGGCGTATTCGCGAAAATAGATGGTTGAAAGAACAATTTTTTTCTGGATCCATTTGCGTTCAAAATTTTCTTTGAACAACTATTCTAACGAAAAACATTTCTTAAATTTTTTCACGTCCGATTTGATTGAAACGCTCGGTAAATTTTATCGACAGAAAATAATATCATCTACTTTTCGTACAATCCTCCTTAAAATAATAAACCTTTAATGATTGAAAGTCAAGGTAGCAAACATTCTAAATGCAAAAAGCGGCTGAGATTGCTACTACAATGGATTCCTCTAAATTAGAAGTAAAGGAGAGAAGCTGGGAAGGTCGAATAATACTCCCAGTTTGTGTCTCGAGTTTAATTTCTCTCTCATGAGATTTTCGCAAATATCCTGCCAGCTTCATCACAGGCGGAAAATAATGTCACTCACGTTCTCCGTGTCAGTCTCTCAAGTCTTCGTTCGCTCACTGGTGAGAGCGAGATGGAGACAAAGGCCAATCTTGTTTAGCTGGTTTTGCCTTGTTGGAGGAGTTGTCTATTAATTTAAAGCGCCTACCTGTCGGGCGTCTACTAAATTTTCAACGACTCCTCGTGTTGGTCACGTCCGGTCCAGAGTTCATTCGCGTTGTGCCTTTTCTCTCTCGGGTTTACCGGAAATGAAAAGTCCGTAAGTGTTGAAAATGGTAAACGAAACGCATTCTTACTGCGAGCCTCAACAAACGCAATATTTTGTTTCAAAATAAATAATAAGTTAGCCATGGGACAAAGCAAGCCATGTACACAAACAGTTATTGGAAAATGTAACAAAATACAAAAAAATAATAACATGGTCCAACTTAAAATTTAAGCACGGAACGTTTTCATTTGATAGATCGAGCCTCTATAGTTACCATCCAGAATCCCCATGAAACGTACAATGAAAGTAATGGAATGGAAGTATTAAAAAGCTGACGCATATTCCACATTTTTTGATGATGTTCATAGGTGTAATTGATATATGTTGCTTAAATGCTTATACCTGCAAATGTGAGAAATGTATTCATGGGCTTTCTCTATTTCTCCTCTTTCAACGAATAAGCTTCGCAATTTTACATGATAAGAAAATTGCGTATTCGTAAGAGGCTATTAACGCAATATAGTTTGATGAATTGCTTCCACTCGATGTGGTGGGTAGCACTCAGAGCTCAGAAGAGCTAGAAACTATGGTGCAAAGCGTATTATCGTTCGAAGCTTCTAGCTCAAACCGTATTTTGAAGTACTCGAGAAGGAAAATCAAAAATTTCAAGCCACTCTCGAGATTCGTACACTACTTTGGCACTACTTTAAGGAAAAATGGGTTTGATGATATAAATTTCCTCTTTGACCTTAAATCATTTTAGATGCTTTTCTACACTGATCGGAACTCGGAGCTTTTTCGTGATTCTTCCGAGAATCACACATAACTCGCCACTCGTAAATCTGTTACTCGACGACGTGGAAATTCCTCTGGATTTTCTTCCCTTTCGACGCTTGAAAATTTCACATTCTCGTTCTCCTATTTCTTCTTATTCTCGCATTGACTTTATTCGCTCAGATTCACCAGCTAATGTTCGGTGGTTAGGCTAGCCTTGTTCGCCTTCCACTAATGGTAACAAAAACCATTTTTTGCTCCTTTTTTTCGTTGAGAGATTAACCAGGGTCGGTAGGATAAATTAGCTGAAAGGTTCCAGTAGGCTGGAATTCATGTAACCATCTCAAAACCATTTTTATCACCTACTTTATTTTTCATCAATTGTTTTTATAAGATTTTAATGAAATCGTTGGCTTGGCGATTGAAATTCGGTACTATCGAATATTAATCAACAAATCGACGATTCCAACAACTCCGCACGCTAAAAGAGAGACTTTAGAGTCTACCCAAATTTTTTTCCATTCTCTATACGACTGGCCCTTTTCCGTTTTAGTTTCATCCGTCAACCCTGAGCTCATTAGCATGAAGTAGCTAGGGAGGGACGGAGGGATTGATGTAGAAATAAGGGCGTCATATTTCTTTGTAAAATTCTTATAATAAGAGTTGGTTGAAAATTGGTCTGGCTTTTTTAATCCGTCTCAAAACTTCACTCATGTTAATGATGATGTTGATCGCTTGGCAAGCTTGCTATTAATTGGTAACATGTTATTTCAAATTTTCGTAATTATTGCGTTCGTAGATTTTCTCATTTTGAAGATGCTCCGATATTTTACAAATCAGTAAAAAACATTTGAATCTTTCCCTGTTTTACAACCATCAATTTTACTGAAAAAAATCGATCCAACGGCAAGTGGCAGTGATTTAAATTTTTTCTAACTTTTCATCAAGGAAAGATATCAGTTGGTAATGTGAATTCATTTTAGTAATTAACCGTTTTCAAAACTATATTTACAGCACTTTCTGGAACGCCGGAAAAAAATCGATTTTCCATTAAAAATCAGTCAAATTGTCTCCTTTTCTTAAATTTCGTGTTAAAAAAGAAAATAAAATTACACACGTGTGTTCGCAGCGGTATCAGTTTCCGTCGGAGTCTGGACACTTGTTGCAATATCGTTAGAGCGTTACTTTGCGATATGCCGGCCACTGAAATCGAGACGATGGCAAACTCAATTTCACGCTTACAAGATGATCGCACTAGTTTGGGCTGCGAGTCTCACTTGGAACTCCCCCATCCTCGTGGTCTCGACACTTCGAGCTCTTCGAGGAGGTGAATATGCGCATGATAAAAATTTTATAAAGATGCTAATAAAATTTTATAACGAACCATTGGAAAAATATGAGCGATAGGGAATGTTCGTGGAACTGAATGTTCAACCTTTCAATGAGAAATAAAAATTTGACCTTTTTGCAAATTATTTTTCCGCCCAACAAATTACTTTTCAGTTTACAGCCATGAAAAATTTGGTATGCATTTTCAGGAAGGCAAAAATGCAGAGAAGATTGGCCAAGTGTCGAAGCCGAGAGAATTTATAATATTTTTCTCGACGGTACGCTTTTGCTCGTGCCCCTAGTCGTTATGAGCTTGGCTTACTCTTTAATAGCTACCAAACTCTGGCGTGGCATGAAACGTGAAATTCGTCAGAGTTCATCATGTAAACTGAGACGTGAGTAATAGTTTATTATAACATTATCGGAACTCATTGAAAATTGAATTTTTTATTTACACACTCTATTCCAATATAAAATCCGGAAAGGGGGAAGGAGGACATATAAATTAGGACTATGAATATTTCAAATAAATGTTAAGTTTGGAATAGTATTCCTTCGTGAAATAATAAAAAAAATATATATATATTTTGAACCACCATTTTTACATTCGAGGCTATTTTTCCTACGATCAAATCTCTCGTTTGAACTTTACTCGCAATCTCATCCTCTTGGTTGGTCATTTTATCTCGAGCGTTGCTTTTGAAAAATGAATGCCAATTTGCTCAAGGATATACGGCAGAATGTGTAGAGCTTTTTTCATTTGGCTCAAACGGCTGGTATAGTTCCAAGGGAAAAAGAAAACTTTTGAAAAGTACTTGAACTGCACAAAAGTTGAGATTGTTTAATAAGATCAATGCCACTGTATGAAATAATTTTGTGGAGTAATCGTTTCAACGATGTTAAAGCTGACCTTCGAAAAAGATAGCTTTTGTTTAGCGACGGACAAAGTTCAAAGGCGACACGACACTGGAGCTTTTTTTAACCGCCCGGAGAAATTTTTTTTCGATTCTTATGTCAGTGTATCAGAAACATAATTTCCCTCGAGGTTTTCAGAATTTTTATTGTTGTAACGAGACACAATTTTACAGGGGTAAATCAAGATTGTTCCACTTATGCAATTATTTTAACAAAGTTTGGCAAACGTCGCTATATGTATATACAATTTTTGGGTGACATACATTCCTTAATTGTTTGCGGGCGTGAAAAATGTGACAGTAACCTAAATAAGTTTCTCTCAAAAATCACTGCTGCTCTCAGAATGTTATTGCAATCGACGTTCAATAGTAATCGATTGGAATAAATACCTCGGAATAGTAGAGAGAGTTGAATCATCGGCCGCTGCTGCTCTGAATCCCTACACCCACGTCGAAAAGGAAAATTCGCCATTAGACGTGGTAACCGGAAACGGAATGGTTTCGAAGCAAACGAGCGGTCTATTGTCGTCCTCCACTTGTCATCAGGCTTCTCCTCTTTCTACAACGCCTACGCAGCCTGCGACAATAACTCCGAAAGGAAAAAAACCTCGGTCGAATACTTCGAGACCCGGCACCGAGTTCGTCAAGCTGTTGTTGACGAAACGATCGGTGAGAACATTTTATTACGTTGATACGAGAAAGAAAGTTACAAATAAAAATGTCTTCAAGAAATACATATACATTTATTCTAAAGTGGCTTTTTTCATGGCATCTACGAATCCTCTAAATCACGATTTACCTCAGGCATGAACGTTTTCTTTTCAACATTTTTTCAAGAACAAACAAATCCAGACTTTTTATTCTCTAAAGATATGATTTCGAAAAATATTCTTTATCCTGCATGTACTATAAAAGAAGAAAAACGCTCTACAATTTGATTTATCAAGAAACGAAAATTCATAAGATGTAAAAACTTCCTGACGTTGTTCTGCCTTAGCGATGTTTCAATCGCACAAATTAGTCAAATTTCACAACGAAATGGAAACTGGGTGACTGAAGTATCCACGTGTACTAAAAAGTTTTCTCGTTTATTTCACATTTGGGTTTAAAAAAAGGTCTGTCAGCCCCGCTCCGGAACTTCAAGAGTCTCGTCGGGAAGCAAAAGTTTCAAATTTTCACGTCCTGATATGCTTGGCAGTGCGCGTCTAAGGGGTGATATGAGAAAGTCGGAAGGAACCACCGCTGATATTCCCATTGATGATCACAGCGGTGACACTAATTATGCGTTCGGTAGACAACACGCCATTAGAAGTAATTACATGGGAAAGAGCATCGAAGCAAAGAAAAAGGTAATTATGACTATCGAAATCCGAGTCTTAAAATTTCGCAGCATTTTCAATTTAATTTTGGAAAAATTCTGGTTTCCGCGATATCTTTGAAACTTTCATTCAAAAAATTCTTAAAGAACCTTGTTGACTTGAGGGTTTTTTAAATTTAATATCATTGAAAGTGTAGTAGGAAGACATTTAAAGATTTTAATTTGGTTAATATCTCACTCGTTTTAAGGATTTTTTGGTTTTATTTTCAGGTAATCAGAATGCTATTCGTGGTGGTCCTTGAATTTTTTTTCTGCTGGGCTCCACTGTACGTGGTGAATACTTGGTATCTCTATGACCCGGAATTCATTTATCATCATGTCGGAAGTACAGGAATCAGCTTGGTACAATTATTAGCATACGTGTCGAGTTGTTGCAATCCGATAACTTATTGCTTTATGAATCGCAAGTTTCGACAATCCTTTCTGAGCCTGTTCGATTGTTACGGCTGCTGGCGGTGAGTTTTACCACTTGAATTATTAAATGAGGAAACTTATATTCTCGTTGGCACAGAATCTTTTTTTCAATGCTACAATTTCGAGCTTGATGTTGGGGTGATAATAAAGGATCGTAGGTTTTTTTAGTTATTTTCTTGAAGACTTTCTCGTTGCAGATTAAAGTGCTTGGATGCGGACGCATCGTTGGGAGTTACGAGGAATGCAACTCAGCCAGGAAACAGCGAGCTGAGCGGAAACGAGTCGACTATTTATCTTGGCAGAACTTCCGTCGTGGCTAGATCCGGTAAGCTAAAAATGCATTTATGCTGTCACAGACAAATCTAATAAACCGACTCAATAACGCCTGCATGAGAACCACAAATCCTGAAATATTTCGGCTATTTGTCATCCAAGATATGGTCCTTTGTTTACCTTGTAGAGCTCATTTCCAAAGCTGCGCAATAACGTAAATGCTTATTTCCCTCATGTATTGCATAACACGAAAAACTTTTGGAAACAAATCAATCTAACGAACTGAAATGGCGCAACCTTGGCTCACTCAGTTAGATATTCATGCACATTCTTTCTCATGTTTCTTTGGAATATACGGCCAGAGGTGGTGAGACTCTTGGAGGAGGAAGATCGAGTTTAGCATCGACTTTCCTCCACGAATTCAAGTGGAACAAAGAGAGTTATGGAAATGCCGAGTTCTGGTACGGCACCGACGGTCTCGATTGCGGTGTCACCAGCACCATCGACAAAGGTCTCTACGATTTCAACACAGACACCGCGGCCTTCATCAACCAATTCACCTGGAATGTACTGTCTCGATCTTGAGCCTGAAGAGGAAAGTTTTTTCTTACGTATATCGTGGCGTCCACCGCCTCCCGGTGTCGTAAGCAACCCATCCAGTTTTTCTTCGACTCAAAGAGCCAATGCTTCTTCGAGTACAATTAATCAGTCGCGTCTTCCAGCTTCCGGTCCCTCGTGCTTCGATGATTTAAGACTTTTGTACGACTGACAAACAATTAGAAAGGAGACACGAGTGTAAAATTCCCAGTGAGAAGAAAAATTAAAAAAATTCTGCCAGGTAAACGCAAGGAGACTATTATTGAGGGACGATAGAATAACTTTTACACAACAATTCGAATTCGTCATTCAATGTGATCTCGATAATCTTTGTCCTACTTTTTCGTAAATTATGTGATATGATATGAATGCTCGAGGGTTAAAATACACGACGTTACAGCAAAGCACGTTTGCAAGTGCGTTGTGTGTGAAATTACCTTTTCATCAAATGAACGATAAAGGTGTACTACAAAAGATATTTATTGATTGAAAAAAAGTGTACTTTATGACGTTGAACGGATCCTTCGGTTACGTACAGCGAATACAGCGGTACAACGAATTTATTTTGTGCTATATATTTAAGTCCAAAGATCGTATCTGCTTAACGAATCTCTACGATAAATTCTAGTTACTTACCATTGACAATCTGATCGATCTACAACGCCGAAATTCGTAGAAAAGATCGATTGTTGGAAGGGGAAAATGTTACAAAAAAAAATAACTCTGAAAAACAAATCTCATAATCAATAAATACGAATATATTCATTCAACAACGAATTCCTTATTTATTACCAAGACTCTCGTACAAGTATATCAATAATAGCAAATGTTATACAATTGACACTGATTATCTCATTGCAATTATTTTTAGTACCAGCGCAACAAGATCCTACTTATTATTATTATACTCCCATTGGCTTCTTTTTCGGTCATACAAGCTCACGGTTCTTCAAATCCAACGGCGTAGCAATTTTCCAACTGTTTTTACATCGTAACGAAAATTTGTAAATTTTTTTTTTGTTTTTGTACTTTAAACTCGGTGTTATAAGTATAGCAACGTTGACTTGGGGATAATTCATCATTTTTGGTAACTCATCAATGTGGAAAATAAATTATGGACCTGAGGCAATAAATGCAGTAACGACCATGATTATTTTTTTCAAATTGTCTTTTTAAACATAAAGTGCAAATGCCTATAAACGCCTCGACGTTGAGATTAAATGTTCGAGATGTGACCTAGAAATGTACATACGTCTTCGACTGTCGCTTAATCCAGATTTTTCATGGGCTCAAATTGAGTAATGTCGGTTGAAAAGTAATGTCAGAATAAAAGAAGAAAATTGTTCTTGTGGAATTTTCTTTTTGTGTAAATTTGAAGTTTCCACAAATATGCACGGAGACGAAATTTTGCGATTTATGTGCATTTAAGGAGGTGCTTGCCTATGCCGTCTCTCTAAATCTTTTCTCTGCTGAAGTTGAATTTTTAAGAACGATTACTTCTCGAACAACGTGCTGAAAATATCCAAAAGTTTTGAATAAACTTTCTGTCATGTTACTGTTTCATGTGGAAACATGAAACATTGTGGGTTAAAGTTATTTTTGACTTCATGCAAGTAACTCTTTAATAGAGCCAGTCCTACATTCTCCCCAAGTCTCACTTATTCGAGCAGACAAGTATAACGATATGCACGAATTTCTAGTACCGTTTTTCCATAGATATATATGTAATTTTCTCATTTCTTCAACAAGTTACTCTTGTTCCCAGACACTCGTACATTTCGCGAAAAGTTTGAGACACCGAGCGACGCTTGGATCGCTCGGCAAGAGTCTCTTAAGTTTCGGTACACTTCCACAGAGATTTTCCCTGTTTTCTCGTTTCGACTTTACTATACGTGGCGTTGAGACAATCCTGTAGAATGTTTCAAAAGTCGCTACGAAAAGTTAGAAATGTGTAAAATTAACAAACGTATCGCATGGATTTTCGGTACATCAGTTATTATGTTCAATTTTTCTTAATCGTGTTTTTCATGATTTATACATTTATCGTGCATTCGGGGTCTTTAATTAGTAATCTGTACAATAATAACAATCCTAATGTTTATCGGATATAAATTAATTCCGTGAATAAAAAAAAGAAAAAAATCATGTCCTATTTATGTTTCGTATTGAATGAGAATCCGCGCAAAAATTGCCTCGAGTTCGACGTTACCACGATTTTGTTTTATTATACGAACGATCGTACTTTGCTGAACTTTTGAAGATTTTTTCAATAATTCAGATTCTTCCGACAGCTGGGCACCCGGTGCAGTTGCAACGTTTGAAAAGACCGAGAAAACTTTTTCTAAAGCCGTCATTCATGAAGCAATAAGTGATGGGATTGCAGCAGGAGCTTGTATAAGCCAAGAGTTGAAGGAAACTTATGCCGGTAGATCCGAGGCCGTCGTAAACGGCCATTGGGCTGAACAACGCTAGGGTATTGATGACATAGAGGGGTGTCCAACATACGAAAAATTCGAGGACAACGACAAGTAACATCTTGACAATACGTTTTTTACGAAGCAATGCTCTGCCAGGGTTCGTTCGTCTCAGTGTTCTTCTGCCGATCGAATCGTGCCAAGATCTTGATGTTGAAAGTCCGGCGCTTTTTGTGCCCGACAATATATCTTTATCTTCGGTGGCGTCGATCGTAACGTAGCTCGATGATACCGTTGTAACGGGTATGTGTGTGGCCTCGTTGTTCTCTATAACATTTTGACGTATCGTGCCGCTTGATGGCTGACAATCAATGCTACCATTTATGAGAAGTCGATTATGCTCTCGGTTGCTGGACGTCAGACTCGTCGAAGAACATCGCGTGACAGGTTTTCGTCCTTTCGAGGTTACATATACTACGGAGGGCATGGAACAGCTTGCTGTAGAAACAAGAAAATAGCGTATTTTTTTTTCATTCCTACTGTACTAAATACCTTTGCGGAAGGATGGAGGGAATATTGAATTAATTGTCATATATGGATAGATATTGATTGAAAAATAATGCGATCGTTGCCGATAAATTGACGTAGGGTTTTTCTTTCCGTGTGTAAAAAATGTTCTGCCTTAATTATTCGATTCTCTTTGATTAAATGATCTGGCAGAGAATAATTGATATTAAATTATCTTCCATGTGTATATGTTCTCATAATTCACAGTATGTGGGCACAGAAGGTATACATGTGTGGCTATATACCGAAATTGAATGTGCAAACCTAATCTAAAAGTGCAGTGATATATATGCGATGCAACATATACGAGAGAGTTTTCCATCCCAAAAGATATTATGGAACGTAGGAAATGAGAAAAGCGTCAATATCGTCCAGATATGGAAAGAGTATCCTGAAAACTTCTCATACTTCATTTTCTAGTCAATGGATTCTTGGCTGCTCTCTTTAGTGGCATACTTTCTGTCCCTTTCTATCTCCTTCTTCCTTTCGTCCTTTCTTTCTTGTCGATGCTACAGAACGCGAATTGTCTATTCAAGAACCTTGACTACAGGCAACACCTTTTCTATGGACAAGATCGCGACTATTTTTCAAGAAAAAAAACCCGCGACGATGACGAGCAAAGCATCAGCTAGGGACTTTCTTCTAGGACCACAAGAATTTCGATTCAACCGATGAGCGAAGGACCGACAAAATGAGGAGGTTTGTTGAAGATGATATATAGATGTATATGATGTTCCTTGATATCGGAGCAGACCTGTATCCGCTACTTGCAAACGTGGGGGCCTAACGTATATTACTTTCCCTATCAAAAATGTTGGTCAAAGCCTTTTTGCTTGTTAACATACTAATATACACTTAGCAGACTATACATGAAGCGCTGCAAGCAAAAGTTTCATTCTTAAACTATGACAATTATTAATACTTATAAATTTTCGATCTGATTTTTGCTTTTTTCAGTGTTGTTACGGAGTTATCTTTTGCTGTCAATATATATTTTTTACATGTTACTTTGGGTTTTGATCGAAAAAGGTGGGGAAACATTTAAAAAATCAATTGGCTGTGACAAAAAGCAATAATACGTACACGCTGTTTTATTTTTTAGAAAGCTGTATAAAGAATTTGTATCAATCAACAGTTGTCGTAGTTGGAGAATGAAACTTCCACACGAAAAGTCTCATATATATTCGCACATACACACACATATATATATATATATACATGGTGCACATCGTTCGTCGTCGTAAAAAAAGCTGAAAAGACGAAAAAGATAATAGGGTGGGATTCCTTGAACGTCTCGTCTCGTAAAGGCTCCTTCTTTTCTCTTCTCATTTGGAATCGAAGTGAATTGTAATACGGTGGAAAAAATTTGCATTCGGGCTCTTCTGTTCACGTTTCTCATTCCTTCAGCTTTTCAACAAAATTCCATCTGCACAACCCGAGAGCGTTTCGTCCGAGTGATAAGAAAAAAAGGTAACGTCTTTTCATCTCTACCAACATCGGAAGAAATCTAAATTTGATTTTACAAAAGAATCCTGTTATACTTACAAGTATTTTTTCGTACCAACGCGAAATTTTCAGGATTTTCTCTTCCATCACACCGATACTTGTTATCGGAAATTACGTCAAATAAAATCCGACAATTTTTACTAGGAGAACCGAGCATTTCTGGGGAACTTTTATGTTCCTTTCGAAAAAAAAAAAAAAATTTCGACGGATTTTAATAC
>JABSMR010011499.1:0-11320 GCA_018902295.1 Dusona sp. PSUC_FEM 10030013 | reverse complement strand
TTTCGATCTCGTACAGAAATTGTTGTATTTTTATTTTTCATAACGAAAACAACGAGACGAAAAATTATGAAAAAATTCTGTAAAATACTTTGGAGTGTATTGAGTTTGTAAAAAAATTTCCGTTTCGTCATTCTTCATAGATTCGTAGGAAATGCAATTTTTTCATGAAAAAGTACAAATTTCGAGTGTTTTTTTTGTACACGGTATGTTTGCAATTGCCGAATAGTGTCGGTCGCTACTTTTTTCCGTTTAAGAATATTCCCGGGAGCATTTAGAAACTGGAAAGAAAGTTGGGTCGCTGAGACTTACTTGCTTAAGACGAAACTGTAATTGATGTAATAATCATGTTTCGAATCCTTGCCGGTTTTATTTTTCGATAATTAAATTGTTCCTCGAGGAAATACGACGAGAAGAATCGTGTGGGAGTTGTTAGAAAAAGCAATTTTCTCAATGCCTTTTTTTCTTTCCTTTATTCGCAATCTCAATCCTCCCCAATTGTAATAGAGCAGCGAGAGAGAGAGAGAGAGAGAGAGGAAAAAGGTATAAAAAAGACAAGGAAATGGAAATCTCTCAATGATACATCCGTAGCGGCGTATAATCTTAATATTGAATGTAACCGGTGTGTATTACTGCACCAAGAAGTCAAGCGAGACGTAGCTATGTATGTTACATCCACTTTTCTCACCAATATTATCATTTATTCACTCGTTTATATTTTGCTCGTGTTGCTAAAGAAAAATCCGTCTAAATTGGGGCGAGCCAATTGTGTTCCTTATTACGCACGATAACAACAAACACATATGTTTAGATGATAAAAAAAGTAAAATTTTATTTGGAACGAGTGTCCTAGTGGCACAAATAAAATGATGGTCGGGATTATATTTAATTGAGGATTAATATTTTGGTAAGAAAACATCGAGGAAGGTAATAAACTCCGGCATTTTTCTTGTTCGACCAAGAAATCACTGAATCGAAACGATAAAACAATCGTTCTCTGGCCCTCTTTTCTCTTCTTGTTCCTCTTGTTCTTGCTCTTCCATCCCCGACGCAATAGTCATATTTCTACGAGATGTACAGCAGCAAGGGCCAGTAGCTTATAAAATATTTACTCCGGAGAAGAAGGAGACGAAGAAGAAGAAGAGAGCCGCGAGAGTTTGGAGTTTGTACGCATTGTATCTCAGAGAGAGAGAGAGAGAGAGAAAGAGAGAGAGAGAAAAGGAGAGTGGGTGGAAAAGAGAATTGCGCCTGGGTGAGAAATAAAAACGAGCGAGAGCATTACAAAGAGGGAGAGTCTCGAGATTTACTTCATGATTATTGGTACATAGCTCTCCAGATATTACCCTCTAAATTTCGTAACTGAATACGCGAATAAAAAGCAATCGTCAATTTCCATCAAATTAATTATTATTTATTATCAATTTAGGCCTGAAAAAGTTGAAAAATGAATGAGAATTCCACAAGCGAATACAATTTTTGTACCGAGAGTACTAACGACACTGTTTTCCCGAGGAATTTCGAGGTGGGAAATGCAAAAATGAAACAGGGTGAGAATCCGTTGAGAGGGTTGGGATTTCTCTGAAAAAGGGGGTCGTTTTTCGTTGGGAACACGAGTAGACTTTGAGAAAGGTCTCCAGGTGCATCTCTGATTCTCCAGTCGCGTATCTTGCCCCATCCCCTCGCCCCGACCCTATTTTCTTTCACGTATCTCTAGTGTCTGCTTGGGAGTTCCCAGAAGACGGTCTCGGTATTAAGAATGAAATTTTAGAAGGTCCAATGTACCAGAAGCGATGCTCCAGGATGGAGAACTCTTTTGGGAGAGGAATCCAGGAAGATGGAAGAAATAAGGGGAGGAAGTGGCGTCTCTGGCTTTGACACAGCCCCACGGGTACATTACTACGATTGCTGACACCGATTGAACTCCCCCGGCTATGACCTCTCGCCAAGAGGGGGTCCAACCGATTTCCGACCTTTCCCCGGAAGCTTTATCCTTCTGTTTCCCTCTGTACCGGTCTTCCTTCGAATTTCCACGAGCAAAACGGCGTCGATTCCTACCCTGTGTCGCTGCGAAATAATGAGACTACGACCTTTTGTCCTTGCCATCGCCCCCGTCGTGTTGGCAAACACCAGAGGACGCCCGGGGCGACACCACCGTTCAAACACCCAATCGCTTCGGTTTCCCCCTCGTCCCATAAGTAGAACAAAGCAAACCTCACGATAACCAGCAGTCAAGTCCCCAACTTTAAACTCCCTATTGTTAAGCTCTATATTTGAGTTGGTGACGTCATTGTCGCCGATCTCCAGCCTCATCGATTTTACCATTATCGCGAACATATATAGCTATTATCCAAATCTCATACACCGGCAATAATGTTTCTCAAAACTGGCTCGCTCCTCTCAGTTTTTTTGTCAATACTTATTTATTTTACCCACGAGACTCGGAGCTACGTGTCTCGCGTCCTCAACGGCTCATTAATGATAAAACCTCGATACCCTCAAAATCTCGATTTTTCCAAGCATCTTTCGTGCTTTAAATTCCGACAAGGTGTCCGATTTAAGGTCCCGAAATAATGTTAAAAAATAAATACACATTTGGGGTCGTAAAAAACATTTAAAAAAATTTACAGTTAGTTCAGCAATCACCCAGTGTCACCCCAACGGTGTCGATGGTTGGCCAATCATTAGATCGGCACTATCGAGTGATTGTTGACCAAAGGCTGGAATGATAAATTGGGTCTTGCAGTGAGGGGGCTAGCGTTAGGCCAATGTCGACGGCTTCCTTCCGTCCAACATATGGGTCAACGTTGGGCGCCAACAGTTGGCTGCCGTTTGAAAGTCAGGGTTAACCCAGTGTATGACCCAACGTTGGGCGCCAACAATTGGCTGCCGTTTAAAAGCCAGCGTTAGCCCAATGTATGACTGAACGTTTGGTGCCAATGCAATTGGCTGCCATTTAAAAGCCAGCGTTAGCCCAATGTACGACCCACCGTTGGGCGCCAATATTTCGCTGCCGTTTAAAAGCCAGTATTAGCCCAATGTATGATCCAAAGTTAGGCGCCAACGGTTGGCTGCCCTTTAAAAGCCAGCTTTGCTTCAACATTGGCCCAACGTTTAGGGCCAGTGGTTGGTTACCCAATACTGTACCAGACATCGGTCGTGTGGTATGGCAACTTCGGAAATACTTTCATGGAAAAGTGCCCCTTGACAGTCGCTCTTTAATCACGAAGTAAAAATGTACCAGCACCGTGACAGGGTAGATCGGCAAAAAAAAAAACCGAGTAAAGTGCGATGTTTTCTTGCGATTTCTCTGCAGCGTACAAACACACACACATACACACTCGTTTTCGGGGTTGTTTCGGAAAGAGAGACAAAATACCTCGAATGAAAGACGAGCCGAGCCGCAAGCAGAGAGAGAGAGAGAGAATTCGTAATATAGAGGGCTGCTGTACGGCTCCGTTGGGAGGAATTCCGGGGTACGTTTTAAATTGCTGCATGCCCAACCTCCTTGTTTATGTATGCCTTCGTGTTTCTTATTCTTGTGCGCGGCGTAAGCGACTGTATATACAGATAAATATATATATATAGACATAAGAGAATTTGAGAGGTCTCTCCAATATCCTCCGGGCTCGCACGTTCCTAATTTAAAAAGTCTCGAGACGCAAAGGCTTGAAACGGAGTTCGGCAAGGTCCAACGGGGGTCGGCGTGCTCGTGAAAGACGATTCGCCGTTTTGTGTTCTTGGGCGAGTCACGCGTCACGCTTAAATTGTGCTTTATACGCTCGGAATGTTACGAAACTGGCGCCAACGAACGATTGTATAGGTTCACTGCATGTCGTTCCCGACGAGCCTCGAACGTGCTCTCCTATACGCACAAAAAATTTCATTTTCATTCGTGCAAAAAACTGATTTTTTTTCGAAATCGACTACTAAAGTCGTTTTTTTATTGGAGTTTTTAACACAGCAAACGTCTGAAGTACGAATAATTTTTTTATGCCTTCTTACTCTGTCTTCGGTTCGCGTTCAATTTTTGCGGGTCTCGCAGCAGCGCAGTCGATTTCTGGAACTTCCGGTCGAGATGAAATCACCGATATTTTAAAATCGATGTTTCTATTAGTTCGAGATATAATTTCGGAAATTAGTTTCATTTAAATGTGCTTTTTCCCTTTTTTCCAAGAAACAGTTAAAGTAGTAGTCTTGCCACAGTCACGTTCAGAGGTCGAGGATGAATGACTCACGTTTCTCGGCCAAAAATTTTATTCCAGCTAAATACCGACACTTTGCAATTCGAGAAAAATTTGAAAATAATTCAACTGTCTTTAGAAATTTACAAACGTTGATTTTCGGTAATAGTAATTTCAATAATTCATTAACGCGGTGTTTAAAGAAAATATTTTTCGACAAATAATCTGAAAATTATTTTTTCATTGCGTGAAATGAGTTTTATGATTTTTCTAAACCCATGTAAATTTTTTTTTGATTATTCCCTTTATTTTAGGCTTTTTCCAAAAACTTTTTAAAAATTCCGAAAAAATCACGATTTTTTTACATCTTTTTGTAAAAAGATTTAATATCATATAGACGATATTTCTGAGGTATTGAACGAACAGTTTCTCAAATACAACCAGGAAAAAATTTGAAACGTAAAATTCGAAAAATCAAGAAAAAACTGGGAAAAAAATCCGAAAGCACTCTAGAAAATGAACAAATTCAGTTCCTAAAATGAAAATAAAATCGTCTGATTAGTTGTTGAAATTTTTTTTTTAACCCTTTGTTAATAATTTTTCGGTAATTTTATTATTGTCTAACATTGTTCGTAGCGTCTTCAAAATGGCTAAATTTTTTGTTCACATTTTTTGCGAACCACTAATTACTGAAATTTCTATGGAACTTAATTACTGACGTGGAAATATGTGTAATTCATTCTTAACTGTCCGGGCAATGTCGGTAAACTTGGATATAACTTGCAAAATAATCAAATAATGTTATTTGTTATATTTCATAGGAATGTAAAAACATAAAGTTTCGGGAAAAATGTCTAATATATAGTTTAGAGTTTCATAAATAACCTTTCCGAAATCTGATACACAAATTTTATAGCTCATGTCTCTATATCTCCAAAACTGGATAGTGAAAATTATTGTTTTTTTTTTTTGACAAACTTCGTCATATGTTCCTCTGTAATCGGGAATTAAAAAAAAATGTAGAAACGTTTCGAAGTTATTGCGTGAAATATTAAATTATCCATTAACCGTTTCCCATAAAAATATATGTGAAACTGTGCAATCTTTGATTTCCAATATCTCGAATATGGGATGGTGAACCCTTTTGAATATTTACACGTAATTACATAATACTGTTCCGAATGTGTCCGTAAAATTTGTAAAAATTCTATAGCAAAACACTTCGGCAAAACCGCTACCTTGAATGAACTTGAATTATTGTTTTTTCTCGCTGTTCTTTAAAAAACAAGCCACGAATCTTGATCGGAATTCATTGAAAGAAAATTGTCAGTAAGGAAAAAAGCGATTCCACAAAGAAAATTCTTTGGGCACCGTAAAAGATGGTGCGCAGTTTGAAATTGCGTTTTAGATTCACGCGAAGGCGCGACACAAAACTGGGAGTGGTTCCGAGACGAATTTATGGGGTTGGGTCGTAACCCTTTGACTGATTTATTTCCATCGAACGTCTCTTTTACTCTCATTCTTTTTCGCTCTCGCTTTCGTCCCATTTTTTTCTGCGATCAGTCTCTTCTTCCTTTTCCTCTTTTTGCCTTCGCGCTTTGTCGACGATTCTTCCCTTTATTATTTCGACGGATTTTCAACCACAAGGAGGGAGCGTCGTCGAGGTCGAATTTAAAACGAGATCGTCGCGCGTGCTAGATACATAATGCTCGGCGAAAAAAAGTCAAACTTCGCGGAGAATACCGGCTCGCCATATCCTTCAGACTTTGACGAAGTTTCAAAAATAGTACGTGGCTCGTATGTTCCTCGTGATGATTGTTTTTCAAATTTCTATCAGATTTTTTCATTTCGTTGTTGAACTCGATTCCGTTAATGATGAATTAACAAAAATCATTAAAAAGTATTTCAAATTCGAAAGAAGGATGGGAACTAAAATCGACAAAACCAGATGAGAAAATATTTTCCAATGTAACAAAACCAATTAAGCCTACGGTTTCTAGCATATAATAAAATTCATGGGGTGTTTGTTTTAACGCAAATTCACTCGATTTTGATGATATTCGTTCGTGCTATCGGACGTATTTCAACGACGAAAAAAAATACAAAGTTATAAATTGGATATATCGGTTTTGTTACAGAACTCTGGATTTTTCTTTGCCATCTAGAATGACATAAGAAAATCTCTTTATTGATGAATCGACGTGTTCTATTTTTTCCCAGAGACACCCCGAGGGAGTTGCACAAGTGACTTTTAGTGACCCTGGCGAAGCTCAGGCCTGTATACAGTTGTTAAACGGACGTTGGTTCGCGCAAAGACAGCTCTCTGCTGAAATATGGGATGGCAAGACGAAATACAAGTAAGCGATCGACGGATAAGACTCCCACTGGTTGTCTGTTTTACTTTTAAACATCCTAGAATTTACCACCCGATTAGGATGTTATCTGAATTCTGTACGGTCGATAATTTACCATTTGCTGCTCATTTCAGAGATCAAACTTTATGAACATTGACCTAAATTGTGTTCAGTCGATAACGTACCGATTGCTGGCCACTTTATTGCTTTAATTTTTGGATAGAGTTGCATAATGTATCCTTGGAAAAGTTTAAAATAAAAATTTAAACCAACCGAGCCATTGTGAGTTCGAAACAAGTGACTGCAAACTTTCGTAATCTTGTTTTGTCGAAATGGCACAAATGATCCTGTTCGAAAATAATTTGACCTATTGTTTTTGCGTCGCCTAAGTTCCTTTCGTGTCAGATATTACATTTAAAAATTTTGGAACGGTCGATGTCTGTCATACATCGCCTTAAAATGATGTGAAACGCGCTCCGTCGGTAAAAATCGTGGAGCCAAGTATTCTGCTACGTTGGTCACATTCTCAACAAGTAAAGAATACGGTTCTGTTGATTCGTTATCAGAGTGGAAGTTGATTCTTTTTTCTTTAATGTTTCCGGTTGAAGAGGACACTTGGAACCGTAAAAACTGCTAATTTTTTTGCTCTCATAGCTGCTTAGCCAGCTGGATTCTCTAAAAACGCTCTGCTCTTGAAAATCTCTGCACGAAAATCATTTTTTTACCGTAACATCTCACAAGAAAAAATTTACCATTGAAGATTGGTTTCCAGATTTTTTTCTACGAACTTACGTGTCGGACAGAAACGCTCTAAGGTCCCAATATGTCTTAGAGAGTAAAAATGAACGGAGCATTTTTTTGAATTTTTTCAATAGAGCGAAATAAATCGGTAAAAATAAGTGTACCGACGTAGAGTTAAATATCGAAGTAGGCATGACGAAGCGTAGAAATATTACGGAAAGAAAATTATTTTAGAGAAAATATTTTCAAGAGCAGAATTTTTATGGAGTAGAAAAATAAAGAGTTCAGTTGTCGTACTGCTCCATACTTTCCACTAGAAATTTTGGATGTACAGCCAAGTATTCTCTGTTCATATTTTAACTGGGCCAAAAGTTTGTCCTGCATTTTTTCGCCGAATAAGTTTTGTTTAGAAAAAAAATTGCAATCGGTGAAACAGTCTCAATCGGTAAATTCTTTTACGTTCAAATGAACCCACTCCACATTTTATTTCGTTTCAAATTATTAAGGAAAGCTCTTTCAATTGCGCGAGTGTTAGAGAGACAGCTGATAAGCAAATTCCGATATTTGCTAGGGACTGTTGATATTTTGAAAGAAGAAAATTTACATTTGATTCATTGATGAAAGAAGAAGAAAGTGTAACTTTTATGTTTCTCGAAAATTCAAGTGTGTCTGAGAAAAGTATATGGCGGAATTTTCATTGACCACACGACTGATTAATGCCCTTGAGTCACATTATCGATGTCTGAAAATAAACTGTATTGCAGAATCGTTGAGACCGATGCGGAAATCGAAGCCAGATTGGACAAGTGGGACAAGTATCTGGAGGGCGAGGATGAAAGGAAAGAAGCCGAAAAGAAAGATGCGGAGGTCGAAGCTGCCAAGTAGGCAGAAGCTGGCAGTAGGCAGATTTAATATTTCTTGAGATTTCTCTTCATGAAATTAATCGTGATGCACCTTTTTTGGCTACAACGGAGTAAATCGGTCGACAGGTTATCCAGGAGCTTTGAACAACTGGATAAACTGAAAACTGTTTTATCGATCTTGCGAAACTGCACAGTAGGAATTTTCCCCATATCCTCGTAAACACATTGTTAAATGAATCGATCGCTGCTATATTAGTAACGTCGCTGTTTGTCATCTTTGAAGATTTTCAAATAAACAAGAATAATTTCAGATTATCTTCTGTTTTCGATGCGTTCCAATCTTCCCTCTCCTCTCATTTATCCCGCTTGGGATAAAACCGTGTAACATTAAGAAGTCGTCGAACATGTAAATCGAATGGTAAAATTGGGTCATTTCCATTTCTTTGCATTTAATGTAATTTCGACTCATTCGATTTGATCGTTGAAAGAATTTGTTGCGTTGGATGAAAATTCATTTGAATTTCATGAAAAAAAAGTCACAACTAACCAATGTCCATATTTTATAAATCGGATTCAAATAATTAAAGATATTTTCATAAACAAGCAACTCAATGAAGTATTCGGCTGCTGCGCAACTTATGTGGCGCCGCCCTCGTAGCTAAGTTGGAAACTTAGTAGATGCTCGAGCGCTGTCAGCTGAATAACGTTAGCTTGCGAATCCGGAATTTTACTCGTTAAAATTGCCAAAAACCTCGAAAATCATGGCTGCGAAAAGATATTGTTGTATCATTGGGTGCAAGAACTCTAAACAAAATAGACGTCACCTAACATTCTACTCTTTTCCAAAACAACGTTACAAAATTGACCGAAGAAAAAAGTGGATACAAGTTGTCAGACGAATGTAGGGAAATTCTATACAAGATCAAATTTATTTATACATGTCCTTGTACCTGTACATATCAGACGGTAAGGACATTATTGCATATTGTTGGTCATTTCTTATGAAATTGTTTTCCAGTACTGCAGATAACAAGCCATGAGAGCCGTACGGAAACAGTCGAATGCAACTGCAAAGCCCATTTCGTTGGTGGCAAAAAATCAACAATTCAAAATAGTCCGTCATATCTCCCAACAATCTTTCGACCAATCTTTAAAAAAAAAGGTCTTATCACGAGCAGCTGCAGCTGGTCATAATCGACTTCGGAAACGGAAGGAAAGGTCGAAACCATTTAAGGAAAATCTGGAAGCTATAGAACAAGAAAATAACGACGTTGAAATGGGTAAATAAAAAGATTTAAAAATCCTTCGAATAAAATCGAAAAAACTTTGGAAATCGAATGAAAATATCCTGCATTTTCAGGCTCGGAGGAAGTGCAGAAGACATCAAAACGAACGAGGAGTACTTGCCAAATTGATGTGTTAGTTTGTCAAGAGGAAAAAATATCCCAGAGGCAAATGTTTTCGTTTGTTGTTTCGTTAACAAAAGTGAAGGAGCTACCCAGACGAATATTTATATTCAAAAGCCCAATAAAAACGAGAGAGTCATCGTCAGTAACCTCACAACTGTCCACACCACATCTTGAGAACCAGATGAGGCAGTGAATCACGGATTTACTGGATTTTCGGATATCAAAACAAATCAGACGATGATACAGTTGGGCGGAGTATCACTTTTTTTTCGGTTCTACTCAGCCTTATTACTTTAAATGAAGCTGGCCAGTCACTTTATTACAGAGTTTCGAATAATGACAATCGATTGTTATTTTTTTTTTGATGAAAATGAAATTGTGTATTTTGTTTTGCGCTCTGCGTGCCTTATTTAACATTAATTCTACCACTGCTTCTAAATTTTTCTTTCAAATCTTGACTACTTTGACGCTAAAAACGAACATTTAGATTTTCTGGCCTTAGAAAGAAAGTCTTAAGATAAATCTACCGTTTGAATTCCGCATGTATTCGAATTGCAAATGTACAATCGACTGCACAGAAATATGTACCAAAAGTCCACCAACTGTGGATCAACGAGTTTTAATGCATTCAAACCATAAGTCGCGTTTTACAGTTAAATACCGTCTTGTATTTACACCTGACGGTTTTGTTGTCAAATTATCAAAAGAGGACGAAGGCCGAGCTACCGTTTGCCATATTACAAATGACAGTGGACTTCTACAATTGATACGACCTGGGAACACTGTATTAGTCGAAAAAGGTTTCTTCCAGATCAAATCTGAGTTACGAAAATGCGAAGCAGCATTGGTGAGACCTTCTTTTGGTTTTCACCCAGAGTTTGATCCACGAAGATTTCGAGGAAACTTGTAATATTGCAGCTGTAAGAATACACGTCGAGCGCGCAATTCAACGAATTAAGTTATGCTCTGTTATTGCAAATAGTAAACCTCCTCCAATTAAAATCGACTACAGAGTTGGTAAAAAATAAAGTTTAACATTATTTTAGAATGAAATAGATGCTGTTCACTGCCTTTACAACGTTGCAATTTAATTTGTAACGTTTTCAAGAGATGTGTTTAAAATAGTCACAATGCAGTCAATAAAAAGCACGAGAAATGTGATACAGGGCGATATTTCGTCCTGTATCACATAAACAGACAATATCTGTCATGGCGTTTGATACATTTTCTACATCGTGGATTTTATAAATTCGATAACAATCGATCACATATTTTCCGGAAGGAAATAGGCTTTGTATCGTAGAACCTTTTTTGCATTTTACGACTTGACTTTTTTTCGGCTGGTTAAAAACTTGTGATTGATCAGTTTTCGATTCTGTAATTTCATTGTCGGTAAAAATGCGAACGGCGCGACGTGTTTGTACCCCCAAACCCGTAGGCCGGCCTTGCAATCGCACTGAGTTTTCAATACCATGCGATCTTCCTTCAGCTATACAAATGAATTCGTTTCTTAAGATACCCGAATCCCAGAGCAATTTACTGTAATGAAAAAATATCAAATAGTTTATTACTTTAAAGCCAGCAATAAAACTACAAAAAACTTATATTCTTCGTTATGCTAATGTCATGGCATTAATTGCATAGTTCATGCGGTAATTGTTTCGAATCGGGACTCCACCTCAAAATAGATCCAATTTTTCTTATAATGCAACTAAAGAGTCCGTAATGATGCAACATGCAATTTTATGGTGGGGGAGAACTTCGAACACTATAAA
>JABSMR010011488.1:0-11321 GCA_018902295.1 Dusona sp. PSUC_FEM 10030013 | reverse complement strand
ATTCTTGCGAAAAATCAGAGCGGAAAAAGCCGAAGATATTATAGTTGTTCCAAACTGGCCGGCTCAACCCTGGTTTCCTCTTTTCCATTCGATGCTCGTTTCAGAACCTATTTATTTTGAACCTGATGTCAATTTATTAATTTTCTGTAATAGAGGGCCGCATCCCTTTCGGAGGAATCTTACCCTGGTGGCCGCCAAATTATCAGGAAAGAATTTCAGTTAAAAATCATTCCAGAATCTTCAGCAGAAATAATAGTGTCTTCGTTAAGTAGTTTCACTTTAAAATAGTACGATTCAGCCTTAAAGAAATGGCGGATATTTTGCAAAATAAGGAAATTAGATCCTTTTTCTTCATCTGCTTCTCATATTCTGGAATGTTTAACTGAGAATTATGGTAAGGGAGCTCCATACGGAACATTAAACTCTCTTCGTTCCGCAATCTCACTATTAATTAACGTGGATATCAGCAAAGATTTGAAGGTGAAAAGGTTTTTCAAGGGTGGTTATAATTTAAGACCTTCACGTCCCAAATATGATTCTACTTGGGATCCTGCTGTTGTTTCGAATTTATTTTCATCATGGCCTTTAAATGAAAGTTTGAGCCTTAAGGATCTCTCTATGAAACTCATTTCTTTGTTTGCGTTGGTAAGTGACCACAGATTACAAATTTTTTCATTAATTGATATTGGAAATATTTTAGAAACATCTCAAGTAATTGAAATCAAGATCTCAGATAAAATTAAAGGGAATGGTCCTCATAGATATCAACCATGCCTTAGATTACCATTTTTCCTTCAATATAAATCTATTTGTGTAGCCTCAGCCTTAAAAGAATATTTACAAAAAACGGGTTCCCTTCGACGGGATGTTAAGAAATTATTTATTTCTTTCCAAAAACCATTTAAGGTGGTAGGAGACCAAATTCTAAGTCGATGGTTTAAAATTATTTTAGAGAAAAGTAGTGTTGATACCAATTCCTTCACAGCGTAGAGTACTCGACACGCTTCTACATCCTCGGCAAAACGCAGTGGTGTAGATGTATCTTTAATTAGAAAAACGGCTGGCTGGACTGATTCGTCCGCAACTTTTGCAAAATTTTATAATAGAAACTTAACCTAGGAAAGGAAAACTTTTGCAAACGCAATCTTGAATTTAAATAATTAAATATTAACAATGAAGTTACGTGTATGTACATATGGCCATTTTTGTTAAAACTCTGGAAATAAAGATGCATTTTTTATTTCATGAGTCAACAATGCTGTAACAACCTTTAAACATCTACAGTTAATCATGAGGGAGAGGCGTAAAGTACAATTGAAGATTGAACGAACTTACCTAAGTGATGTTCAACCATAATTGTATGAGCGTCTCTTCCGAAATGATCCCTTTAAATCCCAATTCTGAAAAATGTTTCAAGAATTCCCAAGGGTTACGGCATAACTTTGAAGAATGAGTTGATGTGGGTTGCTTACGCACGGATAAACATAATTCTTTTGTTGTAAACTTTGGTGGTAGCAACGGTACAAGTTGAGGGTACTACAGTTGAACATTTCGGAAGAGGCGCTCGTACAATTATGATTGAACATCACTTAGGTAAGTTCGTTTAATCTTCAATCGAGTTCTATCAAAATATTTAGGACGATACCATTTTTAATCGCGTTTTGTAATCGATTAATTAATCGATTAATCGAAAAGTTCTGTTAATCCCAAGATAAAGAGTTGATTAAAGATCCATCGTACTGCATCGTCGTCGTCCCGATACTGACCATTTTTTCCTACGTAGCTAATATCCCGAAGTTTTCTTCTCTCCATCAAAAAAATAACGTAACTCTTCGATCGCTTCAAATTTATTATTTCCTTGATAACGCTGCAATAGTACCGCTTTGTTCTATTCCTCGATGCGGAAAAGATCGAAACTCTGTCATAAAAAAAATATATATATATTTATACTTCGGAACTAGGCATAGTGGTTCATGATGGTCAAATTTGCATTACTGATCATAGAATCCTCCGGATTTCTTACATAATACTTTGGATATGAAAAGATTATTGAAAAACAAAAAACAAAAAAATTGCAAGTCCCTTCAAAACTCAAAGCTTTTTGTCTTGTAATGTGGTTTATTGTCGTAAAGTATATATGTAATTTTATGTTTTACTGTGGATTAAGTTAGCAATTTACACAGAAATCAAGAGACTCGGTAGAGTCTCGGGACAAGTACATTGACAGCCCTGTCGTCTGCTGGCCCGAGCTCGCCGAGACTATACTTTCTCCGAATGAATTTTTTCACGGTAGTATAAATATATTAAAATGAACTTGAAAGAGTGTCTTTTGTTGTTTTGCAGCAGAATCTTCCGGAGTGCACTAACCTTGAATATCGTCGTTTCCGGGTGACCAAGGGGGTCAAAAACTTCCTGGTTCTCTACTCTTTGGTGCAGGTATGTTTTTCCTGAGAGTGACCAACCTCAGTCTTAGTAGTGTTCGACGTACGAGTGAAAATAGAGGAATTCAACATGCAGTTGTTCTGTTCCAGAGTTTTCATACGAATGGATTCATGACAATCATTCAGTGAGAAGTAACTATCTATTTCTAATATGGAAGTTTCCTCGGTTAAAATTATTTTGTACATCACATTATTTACTCTCAATATAAAAATCACGTGTTTTTGGTCATTTGATAGATTTTTTATTTATTTAATAGCCCGTGTAACAAAAATCATCGTACACATCATCTTACGAAATAACAGATACACATGCGATTCAAATGAACTAATGGTACGTCAAAAATTCAGAATCCAAATGTAAGAATAAGAATCTGTAATAATGATTCTTATCCTTATTACATCTGTTCTGTTAAGTTGATAAACAATTGTTGGACTTTTGTTTCAAATTAATTAAAAATTTGTTTCCCATTTATTATGACCCATTACGCACATTTTATTGGATTTAAAAAAATTACCAATGTGTAATGTCACAAATAAGGGTTGTTATGCGTGTCAAGAAAACTAATTATTTTATAAAAGCACATATACATTTAGGAGCATGTTACATTTTTTCTTCGTATAAAAAAACGCTGAAAATATTTTAATTCAAAAATCGTGATCCATGTTTCGTTGTTAATTATTTCACGGAAGTAAGCACTGTCAAGTATGACATCGATGTACGGACGGCCTTTAATTAAAAGTAAAATGAGTGATAAAACAGTATTTTTTTTAAATAAACATAAAACGTAAATTATTTTTATTCGTTCTCACCGCGCTAAAGTTAGCTACATTAAGTATGTAGAATTTGCCTGCAGTCATTGCACAGGGTATACGGCTTCTCATCGTCATGAGGCAGACAAGTTTCCGTGTCCTTATTGAAGTTTGATACCAACCACAATTGTTACTGTTACATGACATTAAAAAAATTTAAGAAACAGTTTGTTTATAAAAAAAAAAAATGTTTGTCAATTTAACCTCTCCGCTGCGTATTTCAAAAAAACCATTCATGTTTCTGATTTTCATGAAAGTGGGCACCCTGGAGATTTTTAAGTCACTGCAACCGATTGCGATCAGATTTTCGATATTCGAAATGGCCGATCAAAACTAGCGGATGCAACTTTAAACAAATTGTTGGATTTTTCTTCCGTCTCTAATTCTTGACCCATGACAAGTTCCCAGAGCATTTGGTGCCGTAAAAAGTTTATCAAATAATGATGGTGGGTAAAAATGTTGGGTGAATCCGTTTCCCCTTACCACTAGGTTATCGTTTCAAGGGTCCCGAAGAATCTTGAATCGAATTTCGTCCAAGCTTCGAGCACAACGGTGTTAAACGAAAAGTCGTGAGTCGTTCGTGCCCATGTGTGCTAGAAGCGTGTAAATTTTTTACAATTAATAACCACCGATAGCGAGTACCAGCATTCTTTAATTGGCAAAAAGAACAAGGTGTCCATACTGCAATTACGCACTTCGCGTAAAAACAATAATCGCATGCCCGAAATTATAAAAGACGTGGTGCCTACAGGATCGTATCGTTTTCTGTCATGAATGTGTTAATATGTCTGATAAGTTTATTTTTAGTGCTTATCGCGTTTTTTGGTCATGATTTTTTTTCATAATAACTTTTTTTGATGGCCGACAAAAGCCCTGAAAATACCCTCAATTATTTCCAATTCAATATGCAAAATAATTGTATTGTTTAGAAAATGACGAAAGTCTATGATTCGCGCCTTGAAAGATGGTATCCCAGCGATTCATACTACATGTTTAATTCTCTCTCAGTCATTAAGGAAATATTGAATTGTACCAAAAGAATGGCGAAAATCAGGTTTTCAACTTAGTCAGTGATTTTTCTCGGTTTCTATTGCTGGAATCAAGTTTTGCCAGAAAATTTTCCGTGGGAAAGTCGCTCTTTTATTTAAAAAAAAAGTCTTCAAACTTGATTGAACGTGAAAATATCTCAAGAAAACTGCAAGGAGGGTCTTATGTGTCCTCAGTGCAATGAAGTTTTAGCTTAAAATCACATGTGCAAGTCAGGGGTTGAAACATGCTATGTTTTCTTTTCTTAACTCTGGGTTCTGCAAAAAATGGGATTTGTGAAAAATTGTATTCAAATTGTGATAAATTGTAAAAAAGTTGTAATAAATTGTAAAATTTGTATGCAACGTGTAGGCTATAATTGCAAATTAAAGTTTTTTGATGATATATTCGTTTTTTCGTAGCTCAAAAACTCATCTAATTTTTATTGAAACCTCAACCGCACTGTTTGCCCACTTCATTACCCTTCAAGTTTTTATGAGATCCCCCCAAGAGTGTTGCCCACAGTAACTTTTTTCTGATGCACTAGTGTGTCGCATTAGCACGCCGGCTCAGGGGAATGCGTGAGTCGATACCAATCGTTGTCGGTTAAAATATAGTTATTTTTCAAATTTCTAAGCTACGCAAAAATCTAAAGCTACTCATATCTATAAGGGTTGAAAAAATTCCGATCAGCCATATTGGATCCACGATTTCGCGTTTCGGAAGCTCAATGGCATATTCGGATTCGGTGTATTTCCAAACGTTTGAATACGCAATTTTATATCAATCCAAAATATTTTATTGAAATTGTGATCGGCCTTATTGGATCCGCCATTTCGGATTTCGAAAACACGATTACATATTCAGAGACCTCAACAACTGTAACGTCTTTAATTTTATATGTACCCAACCATTTTTCTACATTATATTCGACCATTTTGAATTCGTGATTTGAAATTTCACAATTAGATGCCACATTCGGATTCAATGAACGTGGAAATACTTATACTAAATGTAGCTCGTAGGAAATCGAAGAAACTTTTTTTCTAACACTGCTGAGACGAAGCACTAATCTTCTTTACACAGCGAAGGGGGTAAGGACTTTTATTTTATTCCATGTTTGTGCATTCACACGTAATTGGATACTTCGATACTATGATCGTATAACAGCTGACCAGGGTAGCTTTGAAGAAGCAGGAGAAGCAGTTGGGTCACTGAGAATGCAAAGTATCTGATTGCTATTTGCGGTTCTTCCAAATACATGACAGTCTGTCCATAAGAAGACAAAAGTGATACAAAAAGATAATTATAATTATTTCAAATAAAATTAAGGTAATGGTAAAATAGGCATATC
The DNA here is from genome assembly GCA_018902295.1 of Dusona sp. PSUC_FEM 10030013. NCBI lineage: Eukaryota > Metazoa > Arthropoda > Insecta > Hymenoptera > Ichneumonidae > Dusona > Dusona sp. PSUC_FEM 10030013. Next base: position 5,690 of record JABSMR010011488.1, on the reverse strand, counting down.
AAACGTTTATAAAACATATAATTGAACCATTAATTTTAATATATTTAAGAAATCCTGATGAAGGTACTGATTTGGAGAAAATTTTGAATCTAGTCTCACCTGAAATCCCGTAAAACTTAAGCAAATCATGGTAAACGCCATTTGAAAAAAATATGATTTGTAATTCGCATCTTCGATGAATTTCGAATACCTTAATTAATGGGAGACACACGTATAAATGATTTTTCAAATATTTTCTGTGGTTTTTTAAATACACATTTGAAAACTAGGAGGAAAGCAATAATATTTTTAAAAAATTGTGAGATTAAGTAGTAAGATAGATGTCAGAAAATGTTCAGTCGGAGCTTGATTCTTAATTTCCAACAATGATGAAAATATTTATAGATGCGTACTCTAAAGCGAGATTATGTTGAACGATGCACTCAGACATATTGTAATAACTTGTGTCGTTGTCCTTATGTGGATAGACATCCACATCGATATCGACACCATCCATCAGATGTTCCAGTTGGTATCTACAAATTGTGCAAATAATTGAAAAAAAAAAAACTTATTTCAAGTTCAATATTCTCCTGTAATGGATTCGTTTTTGAATATTCTCACCCTAATACCGCAAAAGATCCGCACGCATGTAGCACGTATATCATTAAGATTGTATCAATTGCGACGACCAGAGTTATGTACGCCATGGTACCGAAGTATGAATGTATCAGCAATGGATAATAATACTTTTCGGCATCCAGTAGAAAATCGACACGAAACATCAATAATTTAGTATGAGTCTCATTTCCAGGTGTAAAAGCGTCCATTAATATTGGTACTGCTGGTATTATCATGAAAGGTAGCATCGATCCATATAAACAACCTAAATTTCATGTAAAAAAAAGATTCGGAGAATTCACTTTAAATGCTAATCTTTCAAAACTGAAGATTGCGCGGAAAAAAACTCACCGGCATATGTAACAGTCAGCGTTCGACCGAGCATTAGATATCGCTCCAATATCTCGATTTCTTTGCGTCCTTTGAATCTTTGCCAATCTTTCTCAAGCGTAAAAAGCAGATACTTCATCTGAAACATTATTTTTTATCATACGTATTCACCGCTCTTAAAGTTCATTTTAGAATGAACTTTAAGCAATATGAGAGGGTTAAAAGATGCTTACTTTATTAAAGTTAGCAAGAAAGTTCAATATCTTTGCGGCGCACATAAAATCGACGAGAACGGGAGGAATTGATTCTAAGAAGACGCTTTTGTCTTCCCACGCAGCTAACATTCCGCCAACCTGGAACAAAAGATATCCACTCTTGGCATCGTTTGAACAATTTAGTTGCAAAAAAAAATCGAATTTTATGGATTATACTCATGAACATATCTGTCTGTAAAAAAATGAAAACTCCCTGTAGTTACGACTACGAACAAAAATCGTCCAAATTTTTCGATATTATAATTTACAATTTTTTTCTAAATTTCTTTTGGAAAATTTGCTCTTACAAGAGATTTTTTTGGAGAAAAAACTTGACGAATGAATGAATACCTGTAAGTAACCTTGCGAAGCAGTGAAGAAAATTGTGTTAAAAAGAAGCAGATACTTAGCGATTCCAGACTGATGAGGCCAAAGCCCAACAGAAATGAGAAACGCCTTATGGATTCCTAAGTTAGGAGCTGTTGGTAGATTCATTGTGATGCACCCTCCTTGTTCCGATACTGACTAGCTAGCCTCCAAGGGTGAGACCAGAGAGCTCTCGCGTCTCCATCAAAGAAGGTTTACCCCTCGAATCGATTCGAATTTATTATTCTCTTGGTGACGAAACATTATTCCTCGTTGCGTCCTTTTTTCGCAAAACTAGAAACTCGAGGTACGTGATTATAGAATGAAAAAAAAGAAGAAAAAAAGAATAAATGTTCGGAAACCGTACATAATGATGGTTGATGACACTGACATTTGCATCGCTGATCATAGACTCCTCGACATCCCTTTGCTGTTATCACAATGTTGAAAAAAAGCCAAAAGAAAACACAACACAAACTTTTCAACTCGCAATTTGTTTGATTGCCGTCCAATATGTATTTGGCATTGCAACGTGTCGCACGTTGCAAAGCTATAAAGTGAAATAAAATTTTTTTTTTGCGAACTTCGGAGAATTTTTTTTTGTTCCGTAGCCGTTCTCGAAGTGTAATAACCTTGAAGATTATCGTCTTTCGATGAGCCTAGAAGACACCAAATACCTGGCTATGTTTAGGTACAGATACATTTGTCGCTGAACCATTCCCGTCTCAGTGTCCTATGAAAATGCGTGAAAATGAAATGTGCCGAAAAAAAGACACCGCGGAATTTGACTCTCATATGGTATTCTTCCTACAGTAGCTATGGAACTTTATTCAAATTTGCATCGTGGAATGATTGTGAATATATCAATTTTTCTATAATTGTACTACCGTAACGAATCTTTATATTCAAATGTCCCTCTTACACAAGAATTCAGTTCGCTACTATTGGCAAATCTTCATTAGATGACGAGACCCCTCTCGCATAGATAACGTTTTTTTTTCGACGATCATTCATCTGAAGGACGTGAGCATAGTGAAGTATGACATAGACGTTCGCATAATCTTTGTAACAGATATGAAAAAAATTCCATGTTTTTTAGGAATATGGAGAAAAAATTTATCAATATTGATGACTTATTATATATACCAAACTAAAATTGGCGAAAGACATGTCATATAATTTTCCAGCTGTTATCTTGCATGGCTGGATACTTCTCATCATCATTAGGATTAGTAATTTTTGCGAACGAGGACAAGTCTCGTACCATTTTGCTTCATACCTGTTAAATAAAAATTCATCGGGATGAAATTCTATCAAAATAATGTGATCGATATCGTTTTTGATCGCGTAATACCCACACTAAATTGTGTATTCGTTCGCTGTGATCAATCAATTTCTGTCCGGGCCAACTAAGGTAGAACACATGAAAAAATTGGGCTAATGTGAAGACAGCAAATCTGAAAGCCTCATTTGGTTTGTTTAGATTCATGATCACCTATTTCGAGATCATAAATTACAGTTTAATTATTGAACAATTTTGTTTCATCCGCTTTTGGTAAAAATTTGTCAAACCTGATATCCTGCTACGCTCATAGAAACAACGCTCATACCAACAACGAGTAGCAATACAATTGTGTGACTCGATTCAATTGTATTAGCGAATCTTGCGAAGTAGCAATATGAAACAAAGTAAGAAACAATAGTATGTCGACCATTAAACGTTATTATTACTTATTGAAAGTTGATGGCAATTGTATCAGTCTAATCTACGAATTTTCTTACTATAATGATACTGACTAATTTTGACAAGTTTTAACCTTGTCTTCTTATTCTAGATGTTTAAAGAATGTGATGAAAAATATCAAGTTTTCCTTTTTTTTTTGTTATGACAAAATCGATCATAATTTCACTAAATAAATAGTGCGAATACGAATATACAGTCACCAACTTTATGGCACCCTTATGCATTTCAATGCAATCCACGATCGCCTGGTACGTAGCTTTTTCAATTTTATTCATATTACTTTTATCGATGAATTCATTCTCACGAGATTCCATCACATGGTGTAGTCGTTCCCTGAGCACAAATTATATATGAAATTATGTTCGAATGCGAATACTAGGTTTTTATTTTTTATTAAACCAGAAATGTGACGGGTTCTTACCCCACAGCGGTAAACATTCCACAAGCGTGCTGAACATACACGGTATAAGTGGTATCCATTGCAACGATCGTAGTAACGGTTATAAAAACCGCATAATCAGCATGAATCATGATTGGAATATAATATTTATCCACATTGATATTTCCGTATGATAGTGGGAGAGGATATATTAAGGGCCTTGATGCATTGAGGGGCATTATAATATCCATTAATTTGGGCACCACGGGCATAAAGACAAACGTTATCAGTGTCATGTACATGCAAACTGTACAGTAAACTCACCATTAATGCCACGAATTAATTAATGACACAATAATAAAAATAATACATGCAATAGTTACAAATTAGCGTACCACTGTAAACTTGCGTCAATGTTTTACCCTCCATCGCATATTTTTTTAATATCGCGAGATGAGGTTGGAAAATATCTGCTTTCCAATCAGTTTGCATACGAAATATTAGATTTTTTATCTACAAAATGAAATTTTTATTTGAAAAGATTTATTCTTAAAAATAAATTGTATTCTTTTAAAATTACCTTCTTTCCATTGAAAATATAGTTAAGAAATTTGATACAGGTTCCAGCCTGAGAGAGGAGAATCGATATACACTCTATCACCGAATCCAAGTCACCCCAAACTTCGAACAATCGAATAATCTATTTAACAAAAGTTATAGACTCGCAGAGGATAATATTACATATTCCCTCCTTAATCAGAGTTCACTATTGCGAAATTATAATTATCAGATTGCAGAATATTGAGGATTTTGTGCACTTAAAAACAATTTTCATCCGTTTATTTAAAAAAAAAAGGATACTTCTACATTAATGTTCAAAATAATATGCATTGGCAAAACTTTTAAGAAGAAGTTAATGGTTTTTTCTTTAATGTTCCAAAAAACTTCATACCAGTGGCACATTTACGCTTATTACCGCACAAGCATAACTCATTCTACCTAGATATTTGTACAGAGTTCTCTGAAAGGGCCATTGCCCGAGACAACTGAGAAGAATTTTATTAATTCGATAATATAGCCTATCAGGTATATCCATGTCTTGACAAGAACCGTGGCTTGACTGATAGACGACGTCCTCTCACAAGGTAATTGCACCTTCCATCGTCACCTTTGGCTTCATTATCGATTCTCTGTGAGTGCTATTACAAACGGAATAATTACTGCCGAAAATGTAGTAACAGCAAAGCAAGGGGTAGTATTGCGACAAAAAAAAACAACCGATATATTCGCAGGGAGATTCCTTTTTTCCTCTAATGCTGCATCGAAAAAGAATATTGTCGTTTATGTTTTCAAACGAACTCTACCTTTGAACACAGCAACGTTAGGGGAGAGTCGGGTAATGTCGGACTGCTCAATTTTTGGACACTTATGCACATTCAGAAAATTTCTAAATATTTACTTTTTTTTTCAATCTAAATATGGGTACGTCTCTAAAAATTCAGCTATCCAACATTATCGACGGTCCGGGACTACCCGACTGCCCGCTACATGTCTCCAAGACTAGAGACTTACTGAAAATAACTTTATACAATTTAGTCTTTTCCGCTCGTGCTTACAATCATGTATGAGAATAATTCACGACGTGATGAAATGTGACTTTAAAAAAATGTTATTTCTCGAACAAATTTGGTGACTGGGACGATAATAATTTGCTTAAAGTGCAAATAGTGAAACCGTAATTTCAGAGTATAATGAGAGAACGTCATTGCGAAAAATATATATATCAAAAGTGCCATGAGGGTAAGTTAAAATTTCATATATGCATCATGATCTCACTGACATTGTAAGATAGGAAAAAAAAGGTACCGAGGTGAGGGAAAAATGAGGAATTATTAACTTCATTCTTACGGGGAAACATCCAAAAAGTATCACTTTAATAATACACCAATGCGATAAAAAAATTTTATGAAACAAACATAATATACATCGAAAAAAAATATATATTTATAAATATCTA
>JABSMR010011477.1:0-11321 GCA_018902295.1 Dusona sp. PSUC_FEM 10030013 | reverse complement strand
GTTCTTCTCGGAAACGCTTGATATTTGGAGAAAACGGAGAGTTACACGTTATTCTCGGATGAAAAGAGAATAACGTGTAACTTTCCATTTTTTCCAAATATCAAGCGTTTCCGTAAACAACGTGTATCTACTTTTCCGTTACCGACCCCCCACTCGTGCAACTGATAGATCACCTTAAGAATACGTACAATTTTTTTCAATGAACATTTTTTGAAATGATAGAAACTTCAGACAGATTTTCTCAAAGGTATGCTTTTCAAATTGGCGACCACGATGAGTTGGAATTTGGAACAAATCTTCACTAGACTGTTTTTCAGCAGTGGTACCAGAATTGAGTCGAAATAATTGTTATTTTTCTTTTCATGACCCGGAGAAGGAGAAAAAGTATAGGAAAAATCGATAATCAAGATTTAGCGTACAGCTATTTTGTAAAAAAATCATTTTTTTCTCTCATTTTGGTAGCATTGCTCATAACATTGATACAGATTAAGAATAGGTTTGGTTTTGTTTTCTCGTACGCATAGAACGTCCAGCACTGTGGTCGCCAATCAAAAGTTTTTTTTCGCGCACCGTTTTACTAAATCACACAAAACTGTGGGATAAAAGTTATTTTTGTCTTCAAAATTTGTACGCGTTTTCGAACGAACAACAAACACGTGTACAAAATTGAAAAAAAAAAAAAAAAAACTCGAAAAGTTTCAAACTTCTCATATTCTAAAAATTGCCTCTGAGAACTGCATTTTACACAACAAGTGTCGTCTTAAATGGATGATTGGAAACAAACATTTCTCTTGAAAAAAAAAAAAAAAAAACACTTTGAATCGTGAGTTTGTAGAAAATTATAAATTAACTTACAGCCATTGCGAAGGACCGTGACTTTTCAAGTATTTTTAACTAGAGTTGCGCCGAAACTTTCAGTAATTCAATAGCACTTTCTTCAAAATTTCCCAACAATATTGCAACAGTTTTTTCAGTTTTTTCCTACGATATTTTTTCAGATGCAAAATCCAAAACATTTATTTATAAATTTTCATTTGGAAAAATGATCAATTACCACTCCTCAACAAGGGTCAAATTTATGAAATTTATCGAAAATTAGATCGTGTGCAATAATTTTGCGAAAAATGTATATTTCTCTAATACTAAATATTTCTGTGTCCATTCAACGAAACGAAGGTTCATCTGAGCGGAAGCTAAAACCTTAATTTTTGTGATTTAATTTACTTTACTCGGTCGAAGTGCTCAGTTAGAAATGTTCGATTTTCCAGTACTTTGACCGAGTAAAGTTTTTTCAATATGGCAAACTTCAAAGGTAAGTGTAAAAAAGGATTTGTGCAAATCAATATTTTAAAAAATGTGTCCTCGTGTACAAGTCGGATGAATGGAATAAAGAAAAATCCCCTCAAGGAATTATTTTGACACATGATAACTTTGTAAAAGATATTTATCAACAAAGTTAAGATAGACAGCTCGAATGTATCGAATTTGTACAGTAAATACATACTTAACGCTATAATGGTATGGAGGAGAAAAATCGTCTTGAAGTTTTCATCGTTTAAGTGCAACAAGATTTTTTTTTTCTATTTTATTATTGTTTGAAACTTTGGTGTGAAATCTATTGAGAAATAGTTCTAATGATTGTGGCCCTCGACTGAGTTAAATTAGATTGCTAAAGAAAATATTGAAAAATTGAAAAACGAAATATATTCTTCGCATTCCAACGGTGTAAACTTCAATAACATGGACAGTTGGTTAAATTTAATTGGGAAATGACGGAATGTACCAATTTCGTTGAAACAATGAAATTTTATCCATCGTATGAAGGTCATCGATTTACCTTCAAAATCAACTTCATTTATTTCCGCCAACAACCTTTTTCTTCCTCGGATATTGAAAATCATTGATATTTATAGGAGAATTATTTTCTCTTAGCTTTCATTTGGACTCGACGATTTTTACCGGGTCTTTGACTTCCGCCCATCCTGCCAGCTTTCCCGGTTGCTCCTTTGCGACCTGGATTTCCAGATCGTCCCATAGCTCCACCCTTTCCCGAATTTCCACCTCGTCCCACAGGTCCACCCTTTTCCGAATATCCAGCTCGTCCGGCAGGTCCTCCCTTTCCCATCTTTCCACCTCTACCGGGTTTGTCCGGTCTTCTGTATTCAGAAACATCAGCGGCGCTATCTCTGGTATTTTTCTTCATGCCTTTTTTCTTGCCGCCAAAGCCGTATTTAGAATTTTTCATTTTCATCCTTGCATTATTTCGCTTGTCGCTCGACTGGCCTTCAAATTTTTTTGTTCCGCCAGGTTTTTTCTTGTCGTCGAGGAAATCAAGGTCCTGACGTATACCTTTCCTATATTTTTTCACCTCTTCGAGCATTTTTCTCTTCTCCGCATGTTTCTTCAAAGTCGCCTCTACCTGCATTTGTTTACCAACTTTCCTCTGCGTTCTCAGTTGTCTCACTCGTTCGCTACGCTGCGCCGACGCTTGCTTCTTCATCAGACTTTCTCTCACTTTCTGCATGTGATCGTCCGTTTTCGCCATTTCAGCAAAATAATCGTCCGGCCTGATCGTCGGTATGCCCAGTTTTTTTATCCTCGCTATACCGTCCATTACCGCACCCTGAGCTTGTCTGTGAAACATGGTTTCTCGCTTAAAGTCGTTCAACACAGGATCTTCGGCTGGTTTGAACTGCGGTAATTTTTGGTTTCCTTTCAGTTGCTTTGCCCTCCTGACTTCTTGGTCCTGCATCTGTAAAGCCAATTCTGGCGCAAGAGGCGCAGGTGCGCTCGACAAATCCAGTCTCTCTATCCATGGCAAATTTAACTTCATCTCGTTTAATTTTCTCTTCATAACGCCCTGCAACAAAACGATCAATTGTTTGCCATTTCTTTTTCAAGATGTTGGAACTTGCATCATTCGGTTTCAACACAATTTATATCATTTTATTGCCAAATTGTTTCACCCACATTTAGATTACGATATTACCTTGATATTTTTTTTCATTTGTATATTTGTTATGAACTGATACAGTGAATTCATTGAAAAATTTGAACAATTTTGCAATAGCAAAAATACAAGAAAAAAGAATTTCCATTACTCTCCAACAATGTCAACTTTAATCTGAGCCTTCTCCTCGCTACAAACTGTATTTTATTTTAATATCTAATTCAAAAAAACACTTGTGTTATTATTGCCAACTATAAATAAAAATCGAAAATTGCAAATTCATTATGTAGATTTAGAAAATCTTTGATATTTTTAACCCAGCTACAAAGTTCCGTCAACGATATTGCAAAAATTTGTTGAAAGCGGAAACTGCAAATATTGTATTTAAAAAAAAAAGAAAACAGTGGAATAGCGTGAAATTAGGTATAAAGCATACAGAATGATTTTGGTAACAGTGCATTGAAAATTTCATCAGCGCTGTTAAAAAACACACAATTTCTTGAAAGTTGCATTTAAAATGTATTGACTTATCAGATTTTCCCAACTTTATCGTATATATTTTTTTGAAGCTTTTGCTATCTACCTGCTTTTATTGTCGCAAAAAAACCTTTGGAACTTTTTGGATACATAGGGCAGTTTATATGAAATATTTTGAATTATTTGCTATGTGAATAATTAAATAAAATTATGCACAGCAGATAATCTCAATAAAGTATTGCATGAAATAGGTAATTTTCAAAGTTATATGTCTTTGCTAAAAGCTCTGAAATTTGACTCGATAATTTCCTGGTACAATGGAATGTAATCTGTACTTTATTGTACAAGAAGATCTGTTAATTATAAAATATTTGAGTTCGTAAAAGAAATACCTTAACCCTAGACCTCTAAAACCTATTTTTCCAAACAAAAGCCCTACAACGAGGTTGAAAGCAATTCCAATCTCCTCTAGCATAAAATGTTCCTCATATGCAATAGTAAAGTTTCATTATACGCCGTTCTCTACGTTTTTTGATAACGAAGAGAAGAGAGTGTATGATAAAGTAACATTTGGTCAACATTTCATGATGAGGACTCAATAAAACGACAAAAGTTTTAAACAAATGCAAAAAAGTTTGTTACTAAAAAAATTGGGGTCGTTTTCGACCTTTTTCTAGAGGCCTAGGGGGTTAATTACAAAGAATATAATTGAACATAATTTCCATGATTACTTCGTCAACGAAGCATTTGTTTGTTAACCAATGTTAAAAACAATCCGCAATCGGGAGGTATCAAGGCCTCCTGGGCTAACGAAAGTAAAAAAAAATAAACCACAACTTACGACATTGTTTTTCCTTTCCCGTTTCGACGTTTCAAGAACCGCGTTCAATCCCGGCTTGAGCAAACCCTTCGCGAAAGCTTCTTGTAACTGTGACGGAATACAAAAAAATAGACACGTGAGAAAAAGTTTGGTTAAACGTTGAACCGCTAAACTTCGAGGTGGAAGATAGAAGAACGCGCGATACTTACGTCCTCGTCCGAAGAGTTATACTCCGAGTCGGATTCACCGGAAGACATTGTAAGATGAGTTGACCAAAAAGTTGTTTTTAACTATAAACGAGCACAGAACTTTTCTTTTCCGTAAATAATGTGTATCGATTCAAACGAATCGTACACACGTTTAGAGATTCACCAAAACTATACTGTCCCGTGTGCACCACGAGTATAAACACGTACACTGACTCGCTTCTCTGTATGCGAATACGGAGTTCGAAATGTTCGTATAAATATCAAGTACTGGAATGTCACGCGTGGCGCCATCTAACGCGAGAGTAAAGCGGTGTTTCGAAGCTCCGAAAAAGTACAGAAAAACAATCTCTTTTTAATATAACACAAATGGAAATGTCGTGCAGCTATGACACTAAAACTCGAGCTACTACATCGCTGATTTCTCATTTTCTTATTATTTATAATATAATACTTTTCATGTACTCAATTGTACTTAATATTTGAACTTTGAACGCCAAGTGATAAACAAAGGCTAGTAAAAAGTATAGGATCCTTTCATCTCATTCTTGACCTATAAAAGCACAAATTTCGATACTCCAGTGCCACTGTTGTAAGAAAAAGCTTTAAAAAAGGAGCAGCTTTGAATTTCATTCAATAATAATGAAGAAACATATATTTTTTTGTATTGTTTAGCAGCAACAGAAAACTGTTTACTGTTTCGCATTCAGGTGTATGCAGCTCCAAAAAGTGCGTATACGGTCCTGGTTGTACCTATAGACGGAAAAGTTGTAACATGAAAAAGGCGCACGTTTCGCAGCTGAATATTCGAAATAATGGGAGGTTACGCCTTTTTCATTGTTAAAAGTGAGTTTATCGATACAGGTATAGAAAGAGTATAAGCGACGCAGAGAATACACGCGCGAGGTCTTTCCAGCCAGGAATTGGTGTTACAGTTGGCCACGACTGTGTGTGACGAGCATCATGGCGGATACGGACGCCGAACCGATGTCACGCTTACTGAAAATCGCTAATAAATTCAACTGCTTCTACTTGTCAGGTACGATTGTTGGCCTATTTTTAAACGTCAAAAGTACAACTACGATAATAATACTCCGGTGTTGATCGACCACTCGACTTAAACGCTATTATGTTCCGTGTGTCTGCCGAGATATTGATTTCGAGTGTTGTGTATCTCCTGCGCGCTCTCATACCCCGCAACGGCACGAATAATAATAATCTTAGAATAAGAAAAAAAAAATACAACTCACAAAGCAAAATATCAATACGTTGCACAGAAATAATGCTGTTAAATTTTCACATTGTTGTTTGTTTTTTCGTTCTAATAACACGAGACGAAGCTGCTCATGTTTTACACGTCACAACACATGCAAACGCACGAGCTTCTTTTGTTTCATTTACAAATACAAAACAACAGATGACCAAACACTCGGGGAAAAAAAAACTCCAACCACATATTGCTAACTTTAATTTTAATGAAAGCGTCTGGCTTTTTTTACCTTTTTAATTAATGTCCTATTTGTTTCGATAAATTTACCCACACGCACATCCCCGCTCATACATGTTTGACACTTTGGCCACTGACAGATGGGATTATCAAGCTCGATCAAGGCCACCTTACCAAAATGTAAAAATAGAGTCTTTTGACGTCTGTACATGGCATCTAAGCGAGATATTTTTGCTTATACCTTGGCAAATTGGAGCTTTTCCAAGGTAGCAAGAAAAAAACATCTCTTTCCTGATTTTAATGCGCTTACTAGATCGCCAAGAAATTGGATGACTGCTTTTCCGTACGCATCAATTGCGCCAAGACTAAACTTTTAATAAATTATTTGGTTTACAGTTTAGAGCTCTTTTGTATGTACAACAAATGCTCATGCGACGTGGCTAACAAATTAATTGATAATTCAATTTTCTCTTACACATGTATACCCCATTTTTTGTGTACAAATGATTTTTCAATGTTCGATATTATGTTGAAGTTTGGTATTGTTGGATTGCATCAAAATTCCTTATTTTTCTTCAGTAGAATCCAAAATGTAGAAGCAGTCTTTGGCAAAGATGAATCAGAAATGTTTTTGTCAAACTTGAAGACTAAATATATAGAAAAAATTAAGACAGTTTCATAAATCAAAAAAACTGTTAAAGAAAAAAATGTTTTTTGGTACATTTCCATAGTACAAACTTCATTTATAAGTGTGTAATAAATATACATCCGTATATTTATTCTTCCCTGGTCACACACGTTCTGAGCAATGCCAATATTTTTTGAGTAAACAATTTTTTTACCATTCTGTTGTTAGATTTTGTTTGTGGATACTTTGCCCGTGTCCCAAGCATTCAGTTTATAATTTATATTTTCTTGGACCTGCAGTATTGATGTAGTGCGACCCTAGACGGTTCAATTGAAAGTATATAAATATGCAAAATAATCAAGAATTATTGATTTATTTGTCGACAACACAACAGGATTTGTTGAAAAACAATCAACGAATTTTTTTTTTTTTTTACTACACCTATGTAGTTGTTTATGTATAGAATTTCTTTTACATGTAAGCAATATCAATATATTGATATATGCTTGTTTATTATTCTACCATACAACTATGACCAGTAGTTCACATTCACTTTCAACAAGTTCAAGGAGCAAGTTTGATGAGCCGTCGGTCATTCAACTGCTGTTAGCCCCCCTTATCATTTTATTCGCACTATATAAAAATCATGATAACACCATCTTTTTTTTTTTAGTATAAAACTCAACTGTAACGTGTTTTTCTCCTTTAGGATTGTGCATGATGTTTCACAGAATTGTGTTGAGTATGCGTAATTGGAGTCATTATAAATAATTTTATTTTTTGTATTTAATTGTTTCTCCAGGTTTCCATGCCGGCGATTGCAGAGCATTCGTCGTCGATGGGCAACAAGTGGGGCTTGTACGACCGGATGTGATGAAAGAGCTGCTCAATCATCCGCAGGTACAGGATTTATTAAATCAACTATTGTTTCCTGTTTTTTACGTTGAAAATACCTATAAATGGACATCCGATTGCTTTGGAAATTCAAAATGAATATGAGAGGCAGGAAAAATAAATAGTCAATGTCCTTGAATAATTATCAGCTGCAAAATCTACTTTTCTAGATTTATTCAGTATTTGCGAAGTTTTTAGTAGAAAAAGTGGTTTTTTTTCTTCATGTCTTTAACGTTTTAATCAGATTTTCATAAATTTTATCGATATTGTCTATCGAATGGAAACTCCTCGTCAATCTTAAAAGCTTACTGTACAAAATGAGATGTTTTTTAAATCTTCATTCATTTTACTTGAGGATAAATGCATCCAATCAGATAAAATCAGTAAATGACAGATATCTCGACAGATTAATTGATATCAAAGAAATGTTCGGTTACATCATGTTTTATCACAGTCGTCTCAGATTTGTTCGATTATGAGACTATTTTTCTTAAATCCAATGCAAATATTTGCCGATCAAAATATTTCGCTTATCGAAACTCTTCACATTCGAAAATTGTGACGTCAAGGTTGCGAAATAATAAAGGGACAAGAGAATTTTTTTGAGTTGAGAATATTTCGCGAATTAGTAGAACAGATAAGAATCGCAAAATGTCGAATTTGTGTCAGTTTTTTTACCACAACCACGACTTATTGCTTTTTTTTTATCCAAGTTATCGAGTCAATAATAAACATATAATACCTTTGTACGTTTGTGTATATCAAGGTCTTTCAAGTACACCCGGAATACGTTCAGCTCAATCCAGCTTTTCGAGGATATGGAGAACGAAGTGCTCGCGTTGACGAAGTTCTACAAGAATGGAGAGCTGGCGGGAAATTCATAACTCTTCGAGGCTGGAGGGAAGAATGTTACGAAGTTAGAGCCCAGTTTAACACACCGCCACTTTTCAAGATGGATCGATCGGCAACCTGTAAGATTTATTTTTATATAAGTTTAAAAATCCTACGAAAAAATAAAAACTGTTTTAAAGCCTTAATTACGCATCGTTCAGAAAAAAAAACATTGCTACTATGCATGTGAAATATCCGTTTCTGTATCTTTTTTGAGTCGGCGTATCTTCCAATCTGCAATCTTCGGCTGTGTCAAAATTGTTAAAAGTTTACATTTATAAAACTAGTTAGTAAATTGTCCTTGAAACTTTGAACCAGTAATAGATCGATACAGCACGAGTTGCCTCGCTGTTGACGTTAATTCGTCTTAATAAAAAAGCTCGGACTCCTTCTTTACCAGTACGTCGGTAATATGCAGTGATTAATTCGAAAAGAATTTCGAAGTTCGAGCCTTCATGAAGTTTTACAAAATAAGAACATTCAAAAATGAATCCAGCAAACCCTAATTCATTTTCTGTATGCATCATCTTTCATAATGTTGAAACTTGCATCGTTCGAATGCAGAAAATTGTTGTCTTTCTGCAAAAATCGTTGGAATAATGAAATGAAGGAAAAAAATGATTGTATTTCGTCGATGGATAACTTGGATTTTCTTAAGTTCTTAACAGTTAATTTGTAATACTCATAAAAATTCTTGCTCCGTTTCTACTGATTTGTAGGCTTTCATTATATTGTTCTGCTATTTGTTTTCAAGGCTTGTTCGGAATTCGAAAATACGGAGTCGACATAAACGGCTATGTGATGGATCCTATAAAGGGTTTGTCGATCTGGCTACAGAGGCGTAGTCCAAACAAACAAACGTGGCCAAGTTACTGGGACAACATGATCAGCGGTGGTTTAAGCGTTGGTTTTGGTATACAAGAAACTGCCATAAAGGAGGCCGGTGAGGAAGGTAGCATTCCAACGAATATACTTGGAAAGCTTAAAAGCGCCGGTTGCGTCTCGTTATTTTTCGAGAGTGAGAGAGGTCTCTTTCCAAACACGGAATTCGTTTATGATCTTGAATTACCACCGGACTTTGTGCCGAGCAATAGCGACGGCGAAGTTGAGGAATTCGAGCTGTTGCCGGTCAGCGAATGTCTCGAGAGGGTACTGTCGCCTCATTTTAAAACCACGTCTATTCCCGTTGCACTTGATTTTCTAATTAGACACGGCCACATTACTCCGGAAAATGGTAAGTTTTGCCAGAAGGAAAAAAAAAAACATTTTTTTCTACCAAAAACAAAACCACACAAAAGAAACATTCTAAAAATATTTGTGTAACTAACTAATCGATTCGATGTATGTTGCAGAGCCTAATTTTATTCAAATAATGGAACTACTCCACGTACCACTGCAAACAATGTATAGTCACGTACGGGAGCAGACAAAGCATAAAATAGCTGCCAATGGTGAAACGAATAACGCTCTACAATGAGTTTAGATTTACTATATAAGAAAGAAAAAGATTTAATGAAAAAAAATAGGCACTAATTTCAAGCATTCGAAGGCTACAGAAAACGAACAAATGAACAGATTCAATAAAATGAATAAGCTATTGTCCTCTTTCCCCATCTTGTATTTGCAGAAGTTGCGCGAACGCGATTTTTCATTTGTCTCAATTTCGCCTCTCTCTCCTCTCTCTCTCTCTCTCTCTCTCTCCGTTGTTATTTGTATTTCTATAAGATCCGCGAGGAGTCGAAATATGACACAACATTGTGAATGAAAAATGGAAAACAATTATGACTCATGAAATGTAAAGATTTATGTCACTATTCGGTTATCAACGCGTAGAATAATTTTTACTTTTTTCCAGTCATTTCCACATGTTGCACTTTTTTTCCCCATCCGACGATTAAAAGTTGTGTCACTGTGAGAGAGCGCATTGAGTAGACCGTGGTGTGTGATATTAACACGAAAGTAATCAATCGATTGATATAGCTCTTCTAGAAGGATGTTCTCTTCAGAAAATTAGAGAGTTTTTGTGTGTGGGTGTGTGTTTGTGTGCGTATGTGAGATTGTTTGTCTGCGTGAGGATTGGAACACGAAGGGGAAAGGGAGCAATACCGCTTCCACTATTGCTCTAAGAATTATATTATCGTTTGACTGCTTTGATACATTTATAAAAAACAAAAACAAAAAGACAAAACGTAACAGAAAAGAAGCCAATATGTGAAGCGAAATATGACGTTTCCGCATTACATGTAAGCACGACAAACTGAAATTTTTTAACGTGAGCAAGGCTGTTCAAAAGTGGGTTAATAAAAAAAATTTAAACAGCAGTGCGACATCGAAATTCAATATAAAACAGATGTTATTGTATTTTAAAAATCAATTGGACATGGCAAACCAAATAGAATGACACAAAAAATAAAAAAATCGCGACGAAAATCTTTGAATATATGTATATGTATAATCACACGCGGGTGCGAGAAATCTTTATAATTATTATAACGTGTGTAACGGAAAGCAATTGTTCTTAAATCAAAGTATTAACTTTGCATTCCAAGAGATGATAAAAAAAATCATTTCGTCTCTTAAGGGCGTGACAAACCAAAAAATCCTCCCTCATTACGTTCTCTATTTAACTTTTTATTTCACTGTTTTCTGTGTCACAATTTTTCCGGCCCGACATGATTTACATTTAACTTGAGCCTCCATCGGTGAAAATAATCATTGAGCTTTACCGAAGTGTATATCCCCTTCCACTATTCTAATTATAAATCGAGCCTTTTTATCGCAAAAAATAATTCAATACTTCTTTTTTCGTTCGTATTTATCTTAGTTACGTTTCTAGATAGATTCTCCGTTTTTTTTTTTGTTTTTTCTTTCAATTAATCAATTGTCGATGCACAACGACGTGCTATCGAAAGCATTGTATAGCCAATATAACAATCAGTATGCAAAAAGCACAAGGTACTTATGCAATGTGTGGATGTTGCTTTTGTTCATTATATTATTTTATTATT
>JABSMR010011466.1:0-11321 GCA_018902295.1 Dusona sp. PSUC_FEM 10030013 | reverse complement strand
ACTTGCATTCAGCGGAAGTATGACCAGGATATTAGTCTTTATTGTGATATTTATTATTTTTTCTTATTTTTACCCAAGGTGAGAGTGTGATGTTGAGCCTGCTGAGCTATCTGCGTCTTTCTTCTGTTGAATTCAAGTATATCGTCCTCCAACTTTTTTCGACTCTCTTCGACCTTTTTTTTCTCCTCCGTATGATCCTTTTTTAGTTTGTCAAATTTGTTGTGCAACTGCCGAGTTAAAAGTGTACCGAAATCGAAAAATTGGAGGTTAAACTTTTTACTTAAAGAAGAAATATGTAACAGAGCGAGTGAAAAATAGTGGATTAAGAATGGTTACCTCTTTTTCGGCTTCCTTGAGCTCAGCCTCCGTCTCCTTGACTCGCGCAACAAACATTTGTCGCATCTCGTCCTCTTTTTGTTGCAATTCTTGCAAATGGGTGGAACGTTTAGCTTCACAAGTCTGTTGAAAACTTACTGGTTTGTTCTCGCTATCCACATCGCTGAAACCCATCTGCGATATATCGGTAGTAATAGATAATTAGTTTGCAAATTCAATCAATAACCTTTTCCTTTGAGATAACATATTTTTGTCGAACATGCTCCTCGAATAGACCCCCACCTGTTCGAGACGTTTTTTTCGGTACAGCTCGTAATGACGACAGTGGGTTTTTTCTCTCATATCCTCCATATTGGTGCGTATGAGCATTTCTCGTAATTTAACGAAATCACAATGCGACTCGTTCTCAACTTGTACGGTGCCCCATGGATATTGGCGGGATCGCATCATTTTATTGCCAACACGTACGAAATCCGTGCTTCCGACCACCGCAAATGGCACGTGATTGTTCATCGAAGAATTAACGTCCGCTACGCTCTCGTCGTCCGTCGGAAATTGGTAAATATGCACCCCGTTGTTTTGTAGTTCCGATATTATTTTGCTCTTGAATTTATAGTAAAAAACAAACCCAAAGAATAAATATTTTATTTGATTTGATTTTTCACCTATCCTTCGTGTCCTCCAGAATTCGAGCTTACTTTAAATTTTTGTAATTCAGTCTTGGATATTGTGTCGGCCTTGGCTATTATTGGAATAATATTGACTTTTGTGTCCAACTTTTTCATGCACACCAAATCAATGGATTTCAATCTGAAATTTCAAATAAATACATAATTATTTCATACGAATTACCGAACGAAAAAAAAAAAAAAAACACGTTTCCATTATGATTTTTAATGAATATTGTAAACAAAAAGACGTGCGTCACGATCAACAAGGTGAAACTAACCCGTGGCCCGTCGGACAGATGAAATAAAGACAAACGTGAATTCTACTGTCGTGATAAGTCGACAGAGATCGCTTTATTTTCAATTCTTCCTGCAAATATGCCTCAAATTGAGCATCTATATAATCAACGACCGCCTTAAAACTGTCCTCCTTATTGATCTGATCTCCGTAACCGACGGTGTCGACTATAGTCAGTTTTAGCCTGACATTACTCTCTTGAAGCTCATAAGTGTGAGCCTTTAGTTTCACCGATGGCAGATTATGGGGACTTTGATTGGACTCGAAGCTTGTGTTGAACAGCGAGTCCATCAGCGTCGATTTTCCAAGTCCCGTTTCGCCTGTGTATCCAATCAAGATTCATTCGTTGTTGGTAATAGATTTTTTAAACATCTTAGTCGAATGAAAAAAAGGAGAAAAAGATCGAAAAAAATACCAACAAATGACAATTCAACATTCAGCAATTATAATTTAATGTTGCATATTTGCAATAATATAGCGGAGAATGAGAATTTTTTGTATTCTCTGGATGATTGAGAACCACTGGCAAAAACAATAAGTAGACAAGTAAACAATAAGTGTGCATAGAGATTTCAAATTGTGACTTACCGATGCACAAGATATTGAAAACAAATCCATTTTGCACGGATTTATTAACCAGTTGATCGGGTAAACTATCGAAGCCTACGTGGCCCGATAACTTGAGATTTCGGAGATTTGTCTCCAACTATAAATTAAATGAAAACAATAAAAACACAACACAAGTACAGACAACCGCTTTTCATAACCTCAAAAGGACATTTGGTTGGAATACCGTTAAAATATAGAGTGCAACGCGCATCTATAATTAGAATTTCCGGCACCGTTATAGTTCTGTTATAGTTCACGAAGGATATACCGAATGAAAGAAAAGGGCGAGAGTAGAAATGAACCAACGCCCTTAGAAATTGCTCTAATCGTTTAAATACCAATTATTTTTCAGGCGATGTAAACTTGTAAATTATATTCCAGTCACAGTTTTCCAGAGTAAGGAAAAATGTAAAAACGCTATGTTGAACAATCTAGAAATTAGACAAGATAAAACTTACCTTGGCCCGCTCGACGTCAACGGCAGCCATTTCTGATGTGTCACTGAACCAGAACCAACCAATTCATACGTAACATAGAAGCCCTGAATGAAAACCCAGCCCATAAGGATTTCTGTATGCTGAATTTAGTGGGGATGTTCCCAGTTTCAGTTCGTGGTTAGTGGCGCTGATGACAGTGTATAATTCTCGGTCTTACACTCGTGGGCGGCTGCTTACAAGCTGCAACGCTGTGGACATGATGTAATTTCTTTCTCTTGATTTGTCGCGCGTCCTCCAATAAAAGTGGATGATTCGTGTTTACGATCACTGATATTATCATTTTTGTTTTTTTTTTTTTTTTAATATTGCATATGAAACTCTCTTCCATGAAACTATAATATTCTCTTATAAATCGTTTTCTAGAAAAAATAAAATCATTCGCAAAGGAGGTAAGCCACAAATTTATATATTTGTTTCGTTAATCATCAACCCGTATGATTCGGTACAACATAAATATATTTTATGACTCAATAAGACGGTGTACCATACGGGCACGTGGTTTACCGCCGACGTCTAGTTCAACTTGGATGCTTTCGCGCTCAAAGAGCGGCTCATCAACGGATTCAGCGGTATTTTCCTATAATACCTTCCCGCTTTAAGGTAATCTATCAGTTGCATGAGTGGAGGGTCGGTAACGGAAAAGTAGATACACTTTGTTTTCGGAAACGCTTGATATTTCGAGAAAATGGAGAGTTACACGTTGTTCTCTTTTCATCCGAGAATAACGTGTAACTTTCCTTTTTGTCGAAATATCAAGCGTTTCCGAAAACAACGTGTATCTACTTTGCCGTTACCGAGCCCCCACTCATGCAACTGATAGATCACTTCAAGGTGATCTATCAGTAAGCAGCTTATTTAACCCATCCAGCATCAAAATCGTATAAACGTACTAAAGACGTCTAAACGACGTCACATCGCAAAAAAGACGTTCTCGGTACGTATTTACGACTTTCATGCTGTATAGGAAGCGCTACGAGCGTCCAAGTCGAAAGTCGAATGCACCCCGAGTGCATCAATAACAAGAAAACCACATGTTTCGTGGTAAAGAGCTTTATTCGACAATTCAGCAAAGGATAAATAGACGGAAATGAAGTAAATAACGCGCGCGCAATGATATTTTATTTTTCCTTCAAATGTAAAATTGTTGAGTAATTTTTTATCTAATTTTTAAGAGATGGAGTGATTTTTGTTTTGCCCCAGTAATCACAGGGTAAAACACATCCATTTACCAGCCATCTGTCGTTAGTCGGCCTTTTATAAGGAGGAACGGTGTGGAAGACGTCGTCCGTACTCAACTTACAACTATTCAAACATCGCTACACGGGTCGCGTGTTCAGGTGCTCCGTAGGATCACGATACGGCAACGTCGAACGATACGTATTTCGTATGTTCGACTCTACACGCGCTTACGGAGAAATGGTGCATTTCTTGCACTTCGTCATCAGTTTTATCACGTTTTATCAGTTGCGTGCGTCCGAGAGATACAACTGAAAAGCAGTTTCACTTTTGTGAAAAATAATAATTACACTTTATTGTCCAATGGAACCCTAACGGATCAGCGAGTCCCTGAAGAAAGTCCCAATTGAGACTCGAGACTTCGGGACTTGAGTCAACAAGTGAGGCTTAAACTCAGTCCCAAATGGGACCGAGTGAGAGACCTCGGTGTGAACCGGGCGTGACGTCATGTGTCCCAGACTGGGACTAAAAAAGTCCCCTTTGGGACTACATGCCCAATTCAGGACTCATGACGTCACGTCTGGTTCAGCACACCGGGTGACGGAAAAAAAGTCCCATTTGCAACTCAATTTGGGCCTCACTTGTCTACTCAAGCTCCGAGTCCTAATTCGGACTTTTTTGGGACTTGCTGTTCCGTTATATAGGGAAGAAGAAGAACGTGTAACTATTAATTTTCTTTAAAATTGAATTGTGTCCGAGGATAGCGCGTAGCAGGACTATTACCGACCGCGAAACTGATAGATCACCTTAACTATTATTTGTAAAATATGAATTAAAAATGATGGTGTAATTTTCTGTTTCATTGCGTTATACTCATAGCATTGAAGGAATAGCTAAACCGTTATAAGTTATCGTATCATTTACCATATTTTGTTGATTAATGGAAAAGAAAAAAATGCGGCGTTTCGCTCATAGCTCGTGTGATGGAGGCTTAAAATAGCAATTGAACTTATTTTTACACTAAAATACACAAGACAATGTACTCTTTTTCAAGCATTGTAGACTTTCGAGCCTTTTAGCTCTTATTACAAGTTTCCCATTTGTTACTCATTTGTAACAATTTTTGCATTATTCTTCTTTCGAAACGAATTTATTCGAAATCTAACACGAAATCCTTGCGCCTGCTTGTATTTTGTAGATAAGGCAGAGCGCCACCCAGAATTTATCTTCATACGGTAAAAAAACTTGTTTGAAATTTGTTTGCAACCCCACGAGTTCGGTAGTTTAACTATAATTATCAAAATATATTCATAATGTTTTACGTACAAACAAGCCTTGTTGGCTATAGGAAGATAAACCCGGTACTTGGTGCTAATATAGATCTTGTAGGATTCCCGTCGGGTCTCCAGGCGGCCCAAATGCAAATTGATGTTCATTCCTGCCTTGCAGCAGGTGAATACGTATTTGTTGATCAACAACATTTGTTATTTGTAAGAAAAATTAGTTGTTCGGTTGTTTACGAAGCGTCGTGCCAAATAGAAAATGCAGCGAGGGAAGAAAAGAGTATCCAGAGGAATACCATGAGAATATCTTTGACGCAACGGAGGAGAGCAACGGGCGACGGCGTTGAAGCCTGGGGGACGTCGGTTTTGGCGGTGGCTGGTGGCCGGTGGGTGTTTGGTTGGTTGGTGGTGGCTCGTATCGTTGGTACACAAGGTAGCCGGACAAGAGGCGCTGAAGTCGGGCCCGCGCCGCGCGCTCGCGCTCATACAAGGCCTAGGTTGGTACTAGGGACATTTTGACTCGGCGTACTGGCAGACCCCTCACAACAGTGTCCACTTTCCAACATGGCAGATCAATTTGTGTGTTGTATTATCATGTGACGGGGTAGAGGCTCGGGACTTTGGAAGAGGCGGTCTTTACGTGCTACGAAGAATATCTTTGTTTTTGTTTGTTATTTTATTTCGTTGGTTCGTTGGTTGGTTGCATTTGTCTCTCTCGTAGCGATCGAGGGCTTTGTGCATGGGTGCGTGATTTACGACGGTCCTGTGCGTCTGTGGAAAAACGTTATTACGATTATAACGATGGCGGACATGAAGAGTCCACCGTTCAGTGACATCAAGAGGCCCGAGGAAGTTGTGGCAATGGCGATGAACGACAGCCTCAAATTCGCCGTTTTGATCGGCCTCATCGAGGTCGGACAAGTGTCTAATCGCGAGGTCGTCAACACTGTTCTACATCTGGTAAGTTACGCAAATAACACACGTCAAAGAAACAAAAAACTACTCGCGAAAGGTGAATTATTTGACACATGCGTTTCGAGTTTTGTGCTCGGTCTCGCCACATAAACATTAAAATCATGCTACGAATTAACCACTTCCGGTTCCGTTCCCCTTCCAATTTCCCGCAATTCCTCCTGTGCTCCAGCCTCTATATAATATACAGCCTTATATTTATATACGTGCGTGGATACTTCAAACGTATCGTAGATACATTAGTTAATTTTTTTCTTTCGACATTAACTTGCCATTTTAAATGAAATAGTATAGTAGGAGCGAGCCAGCGAGTGCCCGGTTCCGCCAACTTATCGATCATTTTACTTATATGCCCTATGGCGGCAATAGCTAGAGCGGCGGGGGCGGAGGCGGGGGAGGGGGACACGACACGCGGTTTGACGACGGAGCCAGCGTGACACTGAACAATTCCCCGTTCGCCCCCTTCCCCGCTGCCGGGACATTGTCCTTCGTACGTTTTTCCTTGATCCCCAACACCAACAAACATAACTAAAAATTCACTTTCAATCCAATTATATTTACAAAAAAAAAATTAACTATCGTCTTTTAAACAATTGTTTATTATTATTCTATTACGTCAAATCCGGACAACTACGAGTACAAAGGTTGAATAATTTTCTTTTTCATCCGATCGCCAACGTGTAAATAATCTTTATTTATACTCTACAAAAACCAATATGAACAAAACATAACAAAATACAAGGATTTAGTTTTATTATTGAGTAAATAGAAATTTTGATTTTTGCCGACCTATGAATGGGATCGAGCGGTGCGTATGGTTTGCGTTCAATGGAAAACCTTCGAAATAACAAAGTAATCACCTATGATGGTCCTATGGTTAGTGGAAGAACCCTTTATGAAAACCATATATGGTAACACGGGAAACGAGCAATAGCAATTGATAGATGGCTAGTTATAAGTGTGGCGAAAACTTTGACGAAATAAAGAAGAATAGACAAAAAATGATTTTCGAGCGTCGTAACTTTGCGTGACTACCAGCCCCATTACTCTATTCTGTGTTCTTCGCGATTTTTTCGCGTACACCCACAATAGCCCCCCCGCCGGTCAAATTGTTCCATCCATCCATTTTTTTACCACCGAGAAATCATTTTTTCTCTTCTTTTTTCATACGTACACTATGCAGTTATATAGACGCGACCATATTCAATGTACGTGCTCTTCACTTTATCGTGGCGAAGAAAAATTATTTACGCGTTGCCGAGTTGCTCGAAATTCAAGCTGTTCTTATCGCTACATTCTTTCGTGACAAAACGCTTCATAAACATTTTTTAATATACAAATATACATATACATATAAGACAATGTTAATTTCGCAAATATTCTTATCTCTACCAGTTCAAACTACACAAGTTTTCAGAACTTGAACCGCACAAGTTAATCATCTTTTTTTTATCCGGTATCGTCCGGAAAAAAATTGTATGGGGAATCGATAAAATATAATAAATTTTAAACAAATAAAAAATAATGTAATGCTGATCGGTGGGGTGACGACAACCGGTCGTACTTATGTCGAAATAATGTAACTTTACAGTACGAAGCGTAAAAAATGATTTTATATATACCGTGATTCGTAGGTATACCCAGTAGGTTAAATTGGAGTGATGAGTGAAAGTGCTGATGATCGATGGGCGGTGTGATTGAAACGAAAAAAAAAAACCAATAAAAAATCGAAACATTTTTTTTAACACCATATACTACAGAAACCAATCATATCTATCAGGATGGCGAAATACATAATATGCATATGCACATTATTCTGTAAAACGATTTATCGCAATTGAAATGTTCTAATTATACATTTTCATGATTCTGTTAAATTATTTTTGACTCAGATTGGAAGTTGCAGTACGTTGAGAGACGTCGACATGTTAGAAAATATATTGTAGAGCTTGGTCCCGTAGCTTGGTAAGATATAACGAACCATTTGTTTTTCAACGTTAAAGTTAATTCGAGCGACACGAAATTACCAACATTTCCAAATTGCTTGTACCAAAATGCAGTAGGCCAGATGAAAATATTATATTCTCTTTAAGATCCTTTATTATTCCAGAAGTACTTTCGTCCGTTGGTTATTACTTGGCATCGCGACAAATTAGTGAAATGACTGTGGTAGAAAAAATAATTATCATAATAATAGCGGATTCGTTATCGATTCATATTATCCGCTAGGAAATGTGAAATGTTTTTCAACTTTTTTTATCATTGATAATTTTGAAAAATTTCGAGTGTCTCGCCCTTATGTAATCTATGATGTTGAAATTTGCATCGTTGTAATGCAACGAAATTCCACATTTTTTTTTTACTACAGCACTGCATACTAATAATATGCGGTGTTCGGCTACGATGATTGATATTTTTCGTTGCGTTCCTTCCAACGATGCAAACGTCGATACCGTTAATAAGATCTCATAATCTGGCAGGCAGAATTGCGACCGGGGTCGTTTGGGTCGGCCGAAATTTCGTTTTGAAACTCATCAAACTTTACCGATTGAGGAATATTGCGTTTTTTCGGAAAAGTTCCTTAACCAGTCGTTAACTTGTAAGCGACTGAGCCGCTTCTCGTGCCAAAACTGGTACCATCGAGAACGCTACAAACACGGTTATAATCATTTTTGAAATTTCCGGTTTCGAATCTGGAATCGAATTTCCAATGTTACGCACCCCTCCAACAAAAATAACTTAATTTTTCGTAGTTAATGTTAGAACTTGGAAATTAGTTTAGATGGCGGACTTGTGCGGTGGGATATCTTGAACGATGTCATTTGAAAACGTACATAAGTAGATTCTCACCGAGTTCCAGCTTACTGAATCGTACGCTTACTATCAGTTTCTACTTGTAATATTTTCGGGGAGAAAAATCGTGAAGCAAATTAATTTTTTTTTTTTTTACCATATATGGCTGATGATAGATCGATTGGGACTCATCAAATTGATTGACTTTATGAAAAATTCGTTTGGGCATTGTGGCATTATAATAGCAAAAAAAAGTAGAACACGAAGAAGAGACCGCAGCGGCGAATGGACGATAGATGATTCGTTCATACATTTTTTTATTTTATTTTTTGTATAATTAGCCGATAATTGAATATTTAGACGACAATAGCCGATCGCGAAAATAAGGTTTGATTTTTCAAGAAGTTTTTTATAGCTCGTACTCAAACATTGTCCGTATTCACCTACAGCAGAATGCGATATTTCGTTACGTAATTTGACCCGATTTCGCGCCAATTTTTCGCCACATTTTTTCCCTTTCGTCTCGTCCAATTTCAATAACGATCCTAATGTAATTTTTACCGTTATTTTTATTTTGTATTTGTGGGTTTCACAAAAGGGTCTTCGATCTCTTGAACGAGCGATCCCAGTTTATCGAAGGTCATCGATGCGCTTTGATATCGATTTAGCTCACCTTAAATTCATTTCCACGCGACTCTCCATCCGCGTGCTAATGCCTATCATAAATTATATCTTGCCTCTTTGAATGCTACAGGCGAATTCAAATTGAAATATTCTTCGCCCCTGTTGTCATTCTCAAAATGGGGCTGCAATATCGTTTTTATGAAAAATATGCGAAATTGTATTTTAACTTGAGGATATACCCGCACGTACGTAATTAAGAAAATATCAAAAGCATTGAATTATTTCAAGATCTTTATTTATTAACTCGATAAAGATTATAACCATAACCAATTGCGGCACACTAATCCGTCACATGATATGATCCGTTTTATTTGTCTTTTTCGTTATTTTTTTCTTTCCTTATTTTCGTCGCTTTTTATTTCTTTTTTTAGGCCTTTTCCGCTACGACCTCGAGGTTCTAGATCAAGGGACACTGCAGCATCTCGACGCCAAATAACCCAATGTACTCCAAAATCGATATCGTGCCTGGCCGATTGGCAAATGGCCGATAGGTCAATTTGCTTATTTTTTCTCTATACGCGGCATATTGTGACGAGATATATTTTCGTATAAGGAATAATCACGAAATGTTATTATTTACATTTCGGAAGCTCGTGATAAACTCACTTTGGCATTGACACGACAAATCTCGGACGAGAGTTGCTTCGGGCACGTTTTGCTTGTCTTGATTTTAGAACATTTGTTCATTCAAATATTCTATTAATCGTTTATTTGATCGATTAATGCCATTTAACATGAAATATATCTACAGGATAACGGAATCCGCATGTTTTTCAAATGCATGTGCAGTATGTAGTTTTTGGCTCGAATGCTTAAAAAGTGTTACGTTGCACAAATTATACAACTTTGTTGAAAATCAAATGCACGATGTTTTTTTTTTCGCGGCCGGCTTCGGAGAAATATCGGAGGCGAAAGTGACCATGATTTCTACTAAGCGAGATCCGTATTGTTTATTGTGAAAAAAAACGCCTTAAATACATTTAGGCGTCCCAATAGAGACTGTCATTGGTGACTCGTAGATTCGCTCGTTCAAATTCTATATAATTTCACAATCTTAAAATATTCGCTTACTCGACCCCGGCCCGGCAATTGCATCCCGCTTTTCACATATAACCAAATGATCTAATTGAAATCTAACCGCACATTTCCATTCAAATTTATTTCCCTTCTTAATTTAATGGAAATATCATTCGCATTTCGGTTCAGCTCTTAAATTCATGTTAAGTATGGTTTAATGCAATGAGAGAAATATTAGCTATTCGGCGGGGCCAGTTACAATGTTTCGATAGTTTATGTACAAGAAATTAGACATACACACGCCCACGCGCACAGATACTTGTTAACATATGTGACAGCATGCAGGTAGCGACGGTTCAGTTGATAATAACTCTCGCTAGCGATTGCGCAATCTTATTCGGTGTTAAAATGCAAGCGATACACACACACACACACATACAGCTAAGCCATGCACTCTCTCTGATATTCTCGGAGTGTATAATTAAACATAGAGAAGTATCGCGGTATGCAGGCTAACGCGTCACATAACTTTTTTTTTATCGATTCCAGTATTGCAGTTCGTTTGGATAACTATACTTCTTATGATATCCCCGAGAGTGTAAGACGTTTCCGTCTCGATTCATGCAGGCTTATTTGGCTTTTAGATATTTCTATGTAAACTTTATTACCGCTAATTCTACGAGGATATGTTATTTTCAAGAATAAAGAAGAACAAAAACAATATATAATGCAAATTGATTGCTGTACCGAGATTTGTATTTCAATGTAACGCTTCGAAAAATTGTCTTTATATATTTTTGGCAACCCAATTGAAATTATTTCATCAATGCAAATTCTGATAAGGTTTGGCCAACTCCCGAAATATTCACATTTTTGTTTTCGTGTATTATTAATTGTATATTTTTTTTGAATAATTTACAAATTTTGTTCTACTAGAATTTTTAATAAAACTTGGTTGGTCGACACTTTGTTGAAAATAACTGCAATA
>JABSMR010011456.1:0-11325 GCA_018902295.1 Dusona sp. PSUC_FEM 10030013 | reverse complement strand
GATAGGTCATGCTTAAGTGTAAAAGAAAAAAAAATTATATATATAACGGCAAGGGGACGAGGCACAAAGAAATAGGGCAAAGCCCGTTCTAATTAATTTCCACTCCTTGCGCCTTATTCTCGCTTTTTTCACGTCTATGAAACATTCTTGATAATTTTTTTTGCCAAAAACTTATCCTCGTTGATGTGAAAAAAAAAAATTAATTTTTTTTCTTTTTTACAAGATCGGTATCTTTTAATCAACTACTATTCTCGATATAAACTTTGCCATAAAAATTCGATATTTTTGGATGAGAACCATACGAATGATAGTTACTAGTTGAGGTTCTAGGTAATTGCAACAAAAGTGACAGTGGCAATGACGTTTTATAGGAAACACAGCGTCGTTGGCCAAATGTGGGTTGAAGGAGAACGGGATGCTTAATTTTCAAATATATATATCGCTGAGTAGATCGCAGTAGCCACGAGGCCGATTGATTGGAGTTACTGCCGGCTGTTTTGTCTTTCGGCCTGGCGTTTCCCCTTCAGCACCGTTTTCGCATTGGCGTTCGACGATCCACGTTCGCATTCATCGGCATTCGGGCCATTAACCGGACGAAACGTAAATTGAAACTCATGCAGCCGGCGCGCGTTTCCTCCCTTTTCTCCACCTCTGTTCTGTGTAATCTGCCTCGCTGGCGATGTGCCCTGAAAATCGGTCACCCTCCCTCTCCCCTATGGGCTCGGTCACGCTGTTGCTGCTACTGGTTTTAATTAATCCGGGAGATCCCGTAATTCGACGTCTATTCCTAATTATTCACCACGTAAATTGCCTGGCCGAAATTCTACACTACCATTTGGACTCTTTCTCATTTCTGTACGAAAACACATGCGCTGTTACTTTCCCAAATCTACTCATTAATTCACATATTCTCAAAGTTGCGGTCTAAAACTCTCGCCAAATACAAATTTTTCATGGCTGCGAATAAAAAATAAATCGATACTTGTTCCAGTTTCATTTATTTTTATTCAATTTATAATTTCAGGATATTTTTAAATCCCTCATATGGTGCACTATGTATACTGAGATTACATTTATAGAAATTGGGTCATTCATTCTGAGAACAAATATCTAGCGTAACCGAACGACCCACTAACTGAAATATTGTAGTAAAAACGTCATTCGTGGACGTGCTTTGCGGTCCAGGTAAATTCTTAATTATTCTTGGCTTTATTCGTAACATCGATCGACGTCAATTACTCAAGTCCATATTCTGTGGCCGGTGGGTTGTCTCTTTGTGACTTAGTTTCCCTGCTGGTGCATTTGTCACGAGCAGTTGCTTTTTTGTACAAGATTTTTCAGATATGGATTGAGAAAAGACGTTGTATATATGTTTCTCAGCGGTGAACATAAAGAAATGTCCAATGTACATGGAGTGTCATGACTGCATTCCATTTGCCGCACTCGCTAATGAGAAACGTAATAATTCGTTGACGTTGCATTCTGATTAGTCAAACTAATGGTGGAACGATTGAGAAATATCTCATGGCATGGACGCCCATTTCTTCTACCGCCAAGTCGTGGGTATAGAAGGCACTGTGAGCGAAGAAGAAAGGTACGGGAAGAAGGAAGGAAGGAAGTCGACAGCGACGAGGCCGAGGCGAGCTAAGGCAGAGAAAAACAAGTTCGACGAACCGTTAATATTAACAGCGGCGTAGTAATGCGAAAGTAAACCGTTGATGGTGCGAGGGGACAATATTTATCCAGCAGAGTGAAGTTGAGTCAGCCAAGCTGAGAGGGGCAGGAGGGGCATTGAGGGATTTCTGTTTCAAGCTTGAACTCTTTTGTTTCGAGCTAGGGCGCTTTCTTTAGCGAAAGCAGGGCGAATCTCCTTTCGCCTGCCTTTCTCCTCGGCTATAATATAAGTCCGTCTCACCCTTGGTTTCGTATAGTCTCGGCCATGAGTGCTTGGGCTCCCTTCAACCCCCCTGTTTCACCCCCGCTGCTGCTTTTCGTTCGCCCTCTTTTCGGTATCGCGCTTACTCAGTCGCTCCGGTTGGGTTTGGTGCACGTCAGCGCGCGGGGTCCGTCGCGCGTCAGCCGTTGTTTGTTTTCTGCTTTTCCTCTCTCGGACCACTCAACCGACTCGTTGCTTTAGAACCCCCGTTATTCCTTCGTCCGTTCCGCCCCCTCTCACGCTAGTTTGATGCAGGCTGCGTTTTCTGCATTTTGCTCTTTCTATACTTGCCCCGTTCGTGTATTTGTAGCCACATCAGGCTCTGCTGTCATATTTACGGCTGGCTTTTTAACTCAAAATTGCAAGACCATCCGTGACGAAACCAATCGTTTCTTCCAAACCGCAACAGTGGAAAAGCATAAAAAGAGATGTGTATACCAGATTGACAGAAGGTGATAGCCCGACTCTAAAATTCTTGGCGCCACTGATTTAACAACAAAAAAAGAAAAAAAAAGCACGTAGTCGCAGATCCCAGCGAACCAGAAGAGAAAAAAAAGGAGCACGAAGTACGGGGGACGATTAAAGGCAGAACTGGTAGATAGAAAGAAAAGGGAGGCCAAAAGTTTCGTGTCTTCGAAGAAGTAGCGTCGAACGATCACGTCGAGTCTCCGGGGTTCTGAGATTCTCTCACAAGTTGGGCCAAGTACGAGCCAACGTGTGGGAGTAGAGCAGGGGGCAAAGCGATACCAAACGAAGACTAAGAGCAGATGACTACAAGAAAGAAGGACATTGTGGATGGACCCAGGAGAGAGAGAAGAAAAAAGGATCAGGGCTGAAAGAAAAAGATGGAAAAAAAAGAAGAAGAAGAGTCAACTTGGGAGAAAAGTTGCTTGTTCGAGGAAAGGTAGGGGGAGGGGGGGTTGAAGTAGTGAGCTCGACCGGGCTGGATGGAATCCGAGTAGCACATAGAGAGTGTAAGGAGGAAAGGGAATTTAATTTGGCCGAAAAAGCGCCGCCTTAATTAGCAATTAATTGGCACATAAATTAGCCGCGATTTTTCGGCTACCGGGGAAGAGTTTTTGCCGTAGATACCGCAGGAAAGCGAGATAGTTCCTTCCCTCGACTTTGAGCCGCCGTTGGCTCGCGAATCTTCGCTCATCCTCGCTCCCAACCCACCAACATGACTAACAGCGGTTCAGGCTCCTCTTGCGATAAGAAAACCGCTCTATGGAGTCGACAACTATTTCACCAATTTAACTTTTGCACCGAAGCTTCACGCTGCCACTAGCGCGTAACTCTTCTTCCTCGTTGTATGATCCAAAAGGTGGCAACGTGACCCAAGAGCCTGCTCTGATGTACACCCACGACGACATCCAAAAGCTCGTCGTCGACTATCTTCGTTGACGACGGACAAGCTGAGGTGATAAAGTGTCAGAGGAGGTGGCTTCGACGAATGCTAAGTCCTTTGGCAAACAGTAGTTCACCACCGCCAGACTTTTCTTTCCTCTCACTTTTTTACTCCCATGCTCTTACCAGTTTGCCTGCTTCTACTTCTTATTTTTGCACCTCGCAGTAAGCGTGACATCTAGACAGCCGATCCCTTATTCATCGACCCAATATTGAAATACCCTATCCTCTGGCACTGATTCTTCCTGGCCAACCTGTGGATTCTCAAGTCTTCGCATCCCTCTATCACCATCTACTCCTCCCTTATCGTCCTCTCTTTATGTCTGGCAGGGCGAAAAAGCTTCACTAGAAAAATCGATTGCTCTCATGAAAACCCTCCCTCATTTCACTCTTGCCTCAATCGTACGTAGTACAGACGACTGCCAAAATGATTACTTCCATTTTTGTGAAATGCACTTCTTCAGACAGCTTTCATCGAATATCTGGTTATAAACTTCTTATGCATGGGAGAAAAAAATTCCTCATCCGCGACCTACCAAAAGTTTCTCCTAGTAATGAATTCACTCAGCGAATTGCCACCCTACGAACACCCATCGACCCCCCTCCGTAGAACAACCGAATTTCTCTACCCACTACGTTTTCCGTTCGTAATCATGTGAAATTTTAATAATGGATGTTCGACCTGGCAGTCAGACAAAGGTTGAAAACTGTGCTATTGAAGATGACCGATCTCGAACAATGATTTCATTCGCGAGACTCTCTGAAGGCTGAAATATGATCCAAAAACACGAGGTCGATTTACGAACTGGTCACGAATTCAGTATGACGCTTTCTACCACACGGTAGTTCCATTTTCTCTAGAGGTTTTCATCTTCGGAGCTGGAGTATCATTTCTGACATTTTTTATCCTCTCGGCCTCTTGGCCTCGCAAGCTCTTATATCCAGCTCGACGATATTCCGTCCTGCCAAGGCTAAGATTCTTCACCTCGTTCGTACGAAAACATATTTATACGATGCTACAGTCCGTTGTACAAAATTCAATAGTCGTACTCCCATTAGTCCATGCCTCTCGAACGAATGGAAAAACTTTTGAATTATTTCAACTTCTTTAGTAAAAATACAACAGAAAAATCTGTGATTGACTGAAAAAAGAATGACCCGAATAAAATCATAATAATAGACGTAATTGAATTTTACTTTTACCAATTCTTCATCAATAAATGAACATTTCCCTTATTTTACGATCAGTTCATTCGACATATAGATCACGGGTGATTTTCAAGCTTTACATTGTCGTGCCAAGCCAGACATTACACTCGATTTTCCCAAATCAAAGAGACCACCAAATTCTCTTTTCAATCTTCCTAAAACGCTTTTATTCACTCGGACTATCGATTCACGAAGCTGAAGTATTCTTTTTTTTTTAGCCTCGCGACCAAACAAGATCTCTCAATGCTTTTTCTCACCGATTAATTATTCCTTCGTCCCGTCTATTCACATAGGGTCCTATCACGCCCAATCGTCATCACTGTTCGTCCCATCGACATAAGATAGTTTTCGGTTCGATGAAGCTCCGCGTGGTCCCTCGGGTTCACCTCACTGGGCACTCCAGGAGATTTCGTACTTTACTATGCCATTTCTATGTTTGCACACGTATAATTATAGAGGTGCAGTGGAACACGAGTTCATTATAATCAAGAGCAAATTCACTCGAGAGCGATTCTGGTATAGTCCGCATGAGTCTGGCGCGGATGCATATCCAACCGCGTTTCTCTCTCGAACGAAAATTTATATTTAAACCCTCGAGTGTTTTTTACTAAAAAAATCCACAATCTCGGCACATGTTCGTTATGACATCAGATATTTGTTCCATATTGCTGATTAACAGAGCTTGAATTTCGCATGCGAATTGAACATGGTGAGAAATAGTTGTTTCTTTTTTCGAAAATCTCCATACAAAGTCGGTTATTTATTTTTATTCCTTTTTTTAAGTTTAATGACCTCAAGCTCACTACTATATACACAGTGATATCGAGTTTGAGGGATGCTCGATCAGACTTGGTAATCTCAATCAAAGTTCGAACACCGGACGGCAAATAGTGACCAAGGGTATGAGAGACATGGCTTTGGCACGAATACACGTAGTACTAGCCAATACCTGTCGTGACAAGGCGTCAAGAGATCATTGATGCGATTTCGGAGACCACGATATTACGCTGCCCTATCATCGATTTATCCACTCCCTCTCACCGATCACCTGTATTTTTGTTTGCGCTGCACCGTTATGCATGAGATAAAAATATGATAATTTGAGAAACGAGACACTGTGGACGTCAAGGAAGTATGGATAGATTAAAATAATGAATGAGGAGAGATAGGGATTCTGAAATATAAAATAATAATGGAAATTGAATTGTTGTCAAAAACGAAGAGTTCTATTTACAGCTTGAAAATGTCAGTGACTAATTTTTATTCGTAGCACGTTGATAATTTTGATGGGAGGGAAAGGATTGCGGGAGATGTTAGGGTTACAAAAGAGAATGTCTGATGTGGCCGCGGAGGAAGGGAAAGGGCGGTATGAAGCGTATGGTCGATGAAGTGGGTGGATAATCATATTCGATTAGGATCATATTCGTGGT
Source organism: Dusona sp. PSUC_FEM 10030013 (assembly GCA_018902295.1). Classification (NCBI taxonomy): domain Eukaryota; kingdom Metazoa; phylum Arthropoda; class Insecta; order Hymenoptera; family Ichneumonidae; genus Dusona; species Dusona sp. PSUC_FEM 10030013. Next base: position 5,343 of record JABSMR010011456.1, on the reverse strand, counting down.
TGGAGCCTTTGTCCCGGACGAATGTTAGGGGTGGTGCGGAAAATCCCAGGGTGGTTAGCTTAACGCTCTCAAGCGTCGTCCTCTCTAGAGGCATTCGAGAGATCCTCTTCTCATCGTCTCTAACTCTCCTACAGAGGAGGTAGATACTATTCTAGTGGGGTTGCCGCTATCACGCTCACACTCTCAACCCCCATTCTAGCTCGCTTAATCTAAATCACGTTCCCACGTTCCTGTGCCTCTCAATCCAGTCCCGCTCCCGCAATTCATATCCATCGCTCCGTGATGTAGACCCAAGAGCTTGGAACTACGGGACTGTGTCATAGCCACTTGAAATCGGCTAATTATAATCCAGTGGGAACGAAGGCGTTCGCCCGGAGGTTAATTCGCTGCCTCCATGATCTCTAATTAGCCACAATTCTTAGAGGCTGAATTAATTTCTCATTTTCAACTGAATGTCCATATTTTCAGATGACACAACATGTGTGGCCGTAATCGAGTTTGTTAAATACGAGTGACGGAACGAAACACGAGTCTATTTATGAGTATTCCAAGAGAAATTATTACGTTGGTCGATAAATTAGTAAATGTTTGCAGATTAGCCCTGTACAAGCCAGACGTAGACCGAGCAAGGTTGCTAGATTTGTAAACTCCCAGTTATAAGCTTATATCCCTCGTAACATAGATCCATAATGCGAAGAAAGGCACACATACATCAGCCATTTGCCGTTGAACCGCGCGTAAATTCTATGGGCTCACGGGGCTACCGATACTGTCAGTTTTCTCGTAGGTGTCTTGAATGCCAGCCCTGACAAGGAGCCGTCATAACGTCCCGCGATAAATTCGTTCGTGGAAAGTTGTATACGCGAAGCTACTCCCTCGAGAAAATATTTATTCAACGGCACCTCGGACCGTGGGTATACTCGGCTACTACACATGTGTTATCTCTCCCTCCTGCTTCGAGCTCAACTTACTTCAACGATTCATTCGTATTTCTATAGAAATCGTTGTTGGCATTTTAAAACTTGCGCAGAATTCCAACTGCAGTCTTTCTGTACCTTATATACATGTGTATTGAATACATAAAAGTATGTGCTTAATGCGCCAGTTTGTTCGTATTTTGAGTCGAAGAAACTCGTGCCACTTTTATACGGCAGAGGCATTTCATAGAGTGTTCTTGGCAAAAAGATGAAGAAAAAAGAGGAGAATTGGAGAGGAAGAAGAAAAAATGTTGGAATTGGAAACGTTCGATGGAATAGGGACAGATAAGACTGTAAGAGAGAAAACTCGAAATAAGTAGCAATGTAAGAGAGCATCGTACTTTATACGGTCGCTCGTCGAGCCCGCATCTGCCACGACTCTCAAGATACGGGTAGTTCTCCGGCATCAATTATACTAATGGAGATCGGGTGGTCGGAGAAACTTGGTACTAAAGCAGTAGTAGAAGCAAGACAGGAAGGAACGCCGAACACCGGAGTACCAGCGGAGCCACGAATTGAAGGTGGCTGCTGGCATCAGATCTGAAAATAAAGAAAAGGGCGAGCAGCCGAACGAGCTTGAAGGAATGAAAGATACAGAAAAACGGAGAGAGATAGGAGACAGACAGTAGAGTCCGAGGGTGAAAGAGGAGGATGCTTTCAGGGTTAGATTTGGTAAAAGGAGTGGGCTCGGCACTGCACCGACTATCCCACGAAAACGGCTGGAAAGAGCTAGTAGCTTCGGCAGGTCTTTCGAGTGGTTGGCCGTGTCAGTCCGCGGTTCCACGCTCAGTCTCCCGAAAATAAGAAAAGCATTAATGAATGAAGCTGGAAGGGACATCAGACAACTCGGAATAGTAAGAAACCGTACTCCACCGAGGGTTCAAGTACGCCAATACCATTCAAGAGTTGCCTGCACATTTCTCTCCTCGTATATATGTGTTATTTCGTAATGAAAGAGCGTACTCAACCACGACTTTGATCTTTTGTCCTGAAAAGGGATGTGGAACACCCATCTTTCCAAATGTATTATACTACGGAAATTCGGTACGTTTTTGTACTTGAAGTATCTACGAAGTGGATCATTAAATATCTATATTGTAAATCAGACCTTCGAGAACGCGAATCCATATTATCTCGATGTTTTCCAACCGTAATTGGTTCATTTTTGTTTTTCTCCGTTTCGGTACTCGGGGACATGACAAAAGTATGTAAATCTTCTTACGAAACCCATGCGGATTAAACTCTATGGCATGCCAATCCACCACTTTTCGGCATTGCAAAATCCCTTCGTCTATATATCCTTGTAAAGTGAAGCCAAGTTAAATCTGCGATAAGTGCAGGATAAACGATAGAGCAAGAGATATATTTATTCTCTACTTACCTATCACGAATTTTATAACGGAGAGAAACACGCAACATGAAACATTCAAGAATCGAGTTCGAGCTTGTTCGATTCCCGATGTGCATCACTGACGCGAGGTATCCGAGCAGGTCGCATGCCACGTGTAAATCCTTCACGCGTGTATGCACTCGGTCTAATGAGCCGGAACAAGCCGATGTCCCATCGAACGTCGACCGAAGCGTGTTTGCGCATTAAGCCCAGCCCCAATGGGATACCACCTACGACCCGACTTTACCACCCTGCAGCAACCCCTCCCAACCTGCTTGCATCCCCAAACTCCCTCTCAACTATCTCGTACCCGGTTCGACTCGATATGTCGTGTATGTACATCTGTCACACCGAAAGAATTATTAAGTCAATTTTACGCTTAATTAACGGGATATTGTGCAGTGTGGGAGTAAATACAATAATTATATAAATAGTATTATATTCATGTATCGATGAAATCAATATCTCTTCGCTGTCCTTATTCCACAGGTCGATGTCAGACTATTTTTTATTAAGCTTGACAATGATCAATTCAGCATATCTCATTTGTAGGTTGACCTCGTTTAAAATAATCCTGACAATTATGCTTTATTCTGTTTAAAAAATCAATAACTCGAATATATACGAGCAAAGAGATTGTAATCTCAGACTTGTCTATATGGGAGCACAATACAGCTTGTGTTGCAAATCGACGTACACATTATATTTGAGAATGCCCTATTTATCGGTACGTCGAATGTTTCATCAGGGTTCGAGTACCCACGTAAAAATGACAACTTGATTTATAAATACATTGACCCACAGGTATGTATTGGTAGGTATTGAAAAATATATAAGTATTCATATATTTCGTATTCACATTTATATTTATATAGGTACATATAGTGCTTCTCGTACTTCACACGAACGAGCTTTTATACTTTATGCCACAGTTTATAGAGATATATATCGGTAGCGCGTTTGGTACGACGGTATAAGTCAAAACCTACTCTCCCTAATGGCGTACTTACGCCCTATCGCTCGAGGTTAAACCTCTAGAGAATATAGAGAGGAAATGTTGTATCTCCAGCAGCAGCAGCTGGAGAAGGTGTTATAGAGAAAACTCTCACACGCATCACTCCACGCGATTATATGACATTTGACGTTAAGGCTGTCTCTTTCACTTTGTCAACTCGTAATCTTTGCCTCATTTTATGTTAATAATATCGTTCCCAATCGAACCTAAGGAACCATCAAATGCAACGTACAAGGTCACCTTCTTTTTGACCAAAGTCGTGACAGAGTTTCTCCTCGCTAAATTATAAATAAACTTGTAATATTAAGTGTTACAAGTAGTCAGGAGTTGAGCCCTCGTGTACGACTATACTGGCAAACTACCTCCTCCTACATTCACACCTACTCCCTGCACTCCCTGCATCAACAGCTGCACACCTTTGAGCTTACTCAGCTCAAGGGGCACTTCAGAAGTAACCCTTCTACGCTTATTACTTCAAAAGTCTCGATCACGCTCAATAACTCATTCGATTTATGGCGATGCCGTGCATCAAACGATATTGGCTATTACGAGTCAAGAAATACCAATTCACTTGTCACAATGTATGAAAACTCAAATGGTATTGAAGTTCGTGTATCGTTGTGTATCAAGTACAACGGAAATCCGTTATATTATTTCTCAATTCGATCATTTTTCAAATATCGAACAGTTTTGTTTTTCTTCACTTTGTCCGAGTTCCAATAAGAGGCCCTAATTAAGCTTTTACCAATTTCGATTGTATCCATATTTTGAGCAATATTACCAACAACAAATAACATTGCGTTCCAATGACGCAAACTTCAGTCTAATACACTCGAAGTTACTGAATCTAATGCACTTGTACACATTAAATTGAAAGGTGCATTTATTGGGATCGCGTTGCATCGAATACAACTTGAGTGGATCGAGGCGCGGTTCGTTTAGCAATAATGGTCGAAGAGGGACAAAATCGGTTTAATCGTTGGAAGGTTGTTTAGCCCTAACTGCGATTAGAGAGGATTGTATAGGAGGTAGAGAGGACGAGCGCGAATGTTTGTTTTCGCTCTTCATGTTCCGTGCTATATAGTAAATTTAGTCTCCCCTCGGACGAGGGGCGAATGCTCGGAGGGCGGCGAGAGCGTGCTAGTGGGTGATAGCGGGTGGAGCGCTCCGGAGGGACAAACGAGGGAGAGAAGCGTGCCGTGGCCGCTGCTGCTGCCACGAGAACCGCCGCAGAATCAAATACAGTCATCCCCCGCTCACGAGAGTCGCACACGTTTTACCCAGTTGGGGAGGGTACATAATTGCATAGCCACGATTAATAATTAGACGTGCAATTGGGCGTCAACCGGCGGTACGCGTGATTCGATTTATCGAAACGGGCGTTGCGCCGCTTCACCCCGGAATATCGATTCCAGGGCACCACCTTCGTCCTAGGAAACGGTAACGTTCGTTCGCGCGTGTTTTCACTGAATTCCACTCCCGTCGCCCTTTACTCCCTTCACCCTCCTATTCGTTATATAGAGTCTCGAGTAAACTGACCAGCGAGATTCGTGATGCAACTTGAGGTTGCGTTCACCGCACGAAAGCCGATTCTCCACAATATCACGGGACTTTTCAGCCTCGGCGTCCCTTGTGTCTTGACCCTTTCGAAATTATCTGAAATATTCGTTTCATCGTAAAAGCCGAACGTATTTCTCACGTAATCCATTACGTAATCCATTATTCATCACATTTCTCTTACACAAAACGACAAGTTCACTTCTTGATGTCTCTCTGAATGATTCTTTGAAATTGAATCAAAAGTTCTCGATTTTTAAGTAGCTGAAGATTCAATTAGACAAACTTCTATTTTCTTGCAGATTTGTCGTACGCCGCCTAACGGCATACATTTTTATTTTCCGTCGAAAGAAATTATGTTGTTCCCGTTGTTGAAAACCTCACATTAAAAAAAAAAACTGAAA
>JABSMR010011445.1:0-11327 GCA_018902295.1 Dusona sp. PSUC_FEM 10030013 | reverse complement strand
TAAGTAAAACTTCAATTGCCATTCGAGTCAAAGAAAATATACAATCAACTGAGACGAGCTATCATTGAGGGAGAAAAATATAATAACAGAAACCTGCTTATATTTATTTCACTCAAAAAAAAGTCCATTTTCTGAATATTTTAGTTCAAGCGACCCAGAGATGCGTGGATACAACACAAATTATATTGACGCATATTTAAGATGATTTATTTACGGAAAATATGATTTTGCCACCATCACTCACTAAATCTATGTGAAAGTAAATATTTTGTGAATTAAAAATGAATACGTCATTATAGTATCGAATTTCTTATATTTTTTACGGATTTTCAACTGTTCATTCAAAGTTTGGTTCCATTGAACTTCACCAGATATCAGTAATAAGCACTCTAGTTGAACTTGAGTATGCATTAGGTTTCTCAAGATGATTAAATTAGAATTCTGAGAGAAGTAAGAGCGGCATATGTAACAGGATTAACAAGGTAACGCATTTTGCCAAGACAGTCTAGCTCATTTGCCGAACAAACGAGCAGGGGAGAAAAATACGAGCGTATGTGTGTGTTTGTGCGTGTATATATAAAAGTAGAGAAAGGCCTGACGTAACAGGCAACCTGCAAACTGCAAACTTCCGTCCAGCCTGCATATATAGATTGTAATACGTCTTCCAAAGCCACGACTGGTCCCCTCTGCTGGTGCTTTTCTCCCTCTAAATTTAATCAACGCCTTTGGGCTAGCAGGGCCAGGGCTCTCTCGCGCTCTCACGGATTATATTACTTGGAAGCTATCTCGGGAATAAGACGGTAGAATTGTTAAACGACTGTGGCTTCTTCACACAAATATTATAATCCCTCGATGTGCAACGACCAAAAAAAAATGAAAAAACACGAAAAAAGAGAACCCTTAGGTCATCGATGGAAGCCTGAGTGCCATTTTTTTGACCACCGTATTAGTTCAAAGAAAAATGCAATTGGAGAAGTTGATGATGGGAAAGGTTTTCAAGAAAATAAAATATTGATGTTGAATGATTTTTACTTCGTTACGAATAAAATATGGAGCCACGAAACATTCCATCTGGTTGAAGACAACGATTACGAAATAGGATTACAACATAAAAATAAAAAATAAAATAAAAATAAATATGTGAATCAGCCTCGTTCAGTCATTCAGAATCTCCGTTCTCAATGTTTATGGTTTGACTTCGATGTTCGTATAAAAATAGATGGGGCGAGTAATCGAGACATTTCGGAATTTACGTACGCGGAAAGTTTAAGTAATTTTCAACGGTGACAAGGAACAACCAAAAGTCGAAGAGACGCCGCATTTCTTTTTAATTAATCTCCCAACTTTGGCGAACATCCCGAAGCTTTGTAAGATCTTTTCCCCATTCTTTTCTGGCCCTTCGAGACTTTGGAAGATGTTTCCAGGGGGTGCGAATGCCGGAATAGGGATGGAAGCCATCCCTCTTTTAAGAGAGGGATTGATGAAGAAAAATAAATGAACGTTCATCGTCCTCCTATCCCTAACGAAACGGTGACCTCCTGTACCCCTCCCCCCTTCCGTATCCCTTTCCGTAGCAAAAAATACTATGAACGATTTGGCCAGCCTCATTCCCTCTTGAAATTTCAAATTCTTCGAAGACATTCGTTCCCAGCGACGACATTTTATAACGTCGAGGTAGGCGTGCGAATGAGACCAAAGTATAACGCGAACTCGACACATAACAAGCGCAGTAACGAAGTCCATGTTTTAACGAAGTTTGCTAACGAAGCCCTATATGCGAAGCGATATAGGGTGAAAGGGAGCGAGAGAGACAAATAGAAACTGTAAAAAGGGAGAAAAAGGGAAGAAAGAGAAGACAAGAGAAGTGGCAACAATATCCTGAAAAAGCCGAAGAAAAAAGGTGGGGGTTCGTCGTCCAAAATTCCACAGAACCAAAAGCTCGAGAAATTAGGATCGACTAGATAAGCCTCCCTGTTAACTCCGTAATGCAATATTCATGACGATTAATTATAAGTTAAAATGTTTTTTCCAAAGTACAGCGATTGAACTGAACAAGTTTTCGAATAAATGTTCTTTCTTCTGTACTCCAAAAGTGATACAGGTTATGTACGTTTTTTTTTTTTTTTTGTAAAGCAGAGTGCCAAAAGTTTTTTCGTTCATGAAATAAACTTCGTCATATACCGAAATCAGTTACTTGAGAATCGTACGAAACCCCTTAATTGAAGACTATATAGAACCCATTCCGGACGCTATTTCTGCCTTCCCTTGGCGCTATGGAAAATAATATAAAAAACTCAGTCTTTTTGAGTATTCACCGCGAAGGTGCGAGACACAAAAAACTTAAACGTATATGTATGTAAGGTAAGTTCGAATATCGTTTGTAGAGGACGTTTGCCCCGCAAAAGAGCTTTGCGAAACGTTAGTCTTTTGGGTTCGTCGCCACGTCGATGTTTGCACGGAAAAATCGTGTGGGTCGTCGTAGTACGGAGTCGTAAATCATTCCTTCGCGGGTTTGAGAAAAGTGCGAGCAGAAGGAACTTGCCTCTCGGTGTGTAATAGAACGTGCAGAGTCTCGAGAGACACATCTGCGGAGAGCAAACATCGTGCATCACTCGAACAGGATAAAAGAAAAAAATATCCTTGTGTCAGAATGAGCTTGGACCCACCGGATTGCAATAATACTGATGCTTTTAAAAGATTGTACAGTGAAAATAGAAAGAAACAATTTTCCTCTAACAACAAACTTTTGTACTGAGTTGCTATGAATAAATTACAAGGAGAACCAAAGAAACCACGGAGACAAAATAACTTTTTTAATATTTCTTTGATTTTAAAGCAAGATTATTTTGCTACTAAAACAAATATTCGAAAATATTGAGAGATATCTTTATTAAAAATGAACTTTTTACAGGCAGATTAATTGCCAAAAAGAAAATGGAAGTAAAAAAATGTACATTATCCCTTAACTTTTACCCCATAGTAAATTTGGATGAGTCATACAATAAAGGTCTATTTTTTTTGTTCAGTTAAGCCCAAATGATCGTGATCGGAGCGTAGATCAGCGGAGCAGAGATTGCAACTGGGGTCCAACCGCTCGTATTGATTTTTGTTTTCTTTCATTTGGGGTAGGGCGACGATTTAGTTTGATATCTATACGCACAAAAGAGGGCCATCTCGCTAGTAAGGAAGTCGATATGCTCGTGGGCGGTGTTACGTGAAAAGAACTTGCCCTAGGGCTCCAGCACGGGAGGTCGAGGCCGCGGTTCAACGTCGCGTCAAGATTTATCGCCCAGTTGAGAAATGCACGAGGGTCTGAGCTGACTCAATCGGGGGAAGAAAGAAAAAAACAATCGTGGACAACCGAACGATAGGATAACTTAGATCCAAAGTGTTTTCCCTTTTTTTTCGTTGAAAATATAAACTACACCTTGGAAAATAAATTATTTACGATTCGATCGTTGGGAGCAATTTCTACTAGCACTCGTTATATAGAAAAACTTCGACTTGATGAAGACACACTGTTTGAACATACCCTTGGGTATCATACGATTACGAAAAAAAACTTGCTTTCTGTTTGAGGCAGAAAAAAAATCGGAGTTCAAATAGCCAATTTTGATTGTTGAAATTAAATCGAAGTACTGAAAATTTACGGGTCGAATAAACCCCATTTTCTTTACATAAAAAATGCGAAAACTTGTACCTTGATATGATAGGAGTTGAGTTTAGTCCTGGGTAGGCTGTTGAACGCACTGAAGTCCAGTCGACGTGAGAATATACCATTTGCTCCGCAGCTTTGCCTGTCAAATTAAAAAATATATTTATAAATTGAAATTCGGTGAGAATTTATGTGCTATAGAAAATTTGTATCATCAATCATTTTCAATTTCATTGGGCGGAAATGGTAAATGACTGAATGTCAAATTTCATCGGATTAATTATTCGTGATAAAAACTGTCAAATGCGGAATTTGAATGTCTCGTAAATTATTTTGACCGAAGCAAAAATATGAATGCGAAAAGTGTTGAGGTCGATCGAATCACGTACTTAAAAATATTGATTTGAAAATGACATCGTTGAGGGGGTTAACTATGTACCAAATTGGTAATCAGTAGCTGTGCCACTATTGATAACAGCAATGATATTACAATATAATACTTCGTTAAATTCCTCGCGATCTATTAGTTCAACAATAATGAAAACAAGAACTCATGAAAGTAAGTGTTTCAGTTGTAGGAATGACGAATTCAATCAACCAACATTCACCCTAATAAAAGATTTATTTGAAAAACAAAAGGGAAAAACAGAATGCATAATGACAATCATTAACACATTTAGTTAGTATATTCATGACTACGAATGAGCGAGAGCGACCTTGCGTGGCTCCGAAAGATCAAACCGTTCTTCGAGCATCTGGGACCAAATGGTCGAGCGTTTAAAAACGTGAGTGTCTTTTTTTCTAAGAGTAATGCGCGGTTTCCTGTTGACGAACGCGAATGCGTCGCCTTGAAAGGAAAGGGAGGCAGATATTCTACGTGCTTTTATTTTTGCAGGATAAAAACGTTAGTATAGAATGAACAAAAAAAAAAGAGTGAAGAAACAATTAAACATCATGAAAAATGTTAGAGTACAATAAATTTATTTAAACGCAAAAAGAAATGTATTCACTGATATGTTTTTTTCAATTAAATAAACAGGAAAAAAGAAATACATAAATTCACAACATAATATTGCAACGAGAGAAAAAAGAAAAATATCGAAAAAGAGACCGATAGATAGAGAGAAATGTTTAATGGCGGCCAATTGCGTGGCCTTCACCTTGGCCTCGAGTTTTGGTTGGTTGTTCATCAGTGACGAATCCCTTCTATCGCGTCTCCCTACTGTTACTACAAACGGGGCCCGGCTCTGGCGCGCTAGTTATTTTGGGCAATGTCAGGCCAGGGTCGCGTAAATATTGCGTGGTACGAAAGTCGAGGGGGAATCGCGATTGTGGCGTCGTGTCTCTTCCGCAGCTGGATCTTGCGGGTGTGTGCAATTTCGTACGTGTGTATAGAAGAAAGAGAAATAAAAATGAAAAAAACATGCGAGAGAAAGAAAAACAAGTCATATCAATGGAAATTACGTAATCGTTGAACACGAGACTCGGCACACACGGGACCGAGGTGATAACCCCATGTTTTTCATTTTATAAATAAATCAACCTGGTGAAAAAAATACTTTTTCGCAGTTTCGAAACATACGAACTGATATAAAGTTTAAATTAGTATAATTTTAAAGAATTTACATCGAAAATATTTATCAACTATATACCAAAACGAAATAACAAAACCAGTACCAAGTCTACCAACCAAATCTAAAAATGGCATCTTGGATTATTGATGTATTATTGAGTTGAGAAAAAAATAAACTTTTTCATAAATCAAATATATTTGCCTAATGTAAATAAAAAATACAAAAGTTATAATTGTAATTATTTCATATAAATCCTTTCAATAGAAATTACGCGCTCTTAGAATAACCAGATTTTTGAGCCGCGTATTTCACTGATAAAAAACCAATAACATGCTAATCGCAATAACTTGAATAACCAACAATAAATAACTGAGGCAACGGAGCTGCAACGATACCCCTGAAATTCACGATTCCATTTAATGTCTTTAACACACGAACCATCTGCAATATAATATTCAGAGATAACATTTTAATCGACAATGCGGGGACGCTCGGAATGTAGTCGAAAAATGAATGCAAAACACGTACGAGTTCGAGTCTCACGGCCTTCTAGGTTCTCAATCACGGGATTAAAAGCGTTAAGATGAGAAAAGAAAAGAGTCCGAAAAAACTTTGGTAAAAATGTTGCAACGAAAAAGTAAGATACTGCTGGATGCAGAAGTGAGAAAGAGTTTTAAAAAACGGAAATAAGGCGCAGGGACTGGTGCTTATTAAACGAGTCCCGGTACAGGGTGCAACAAAAATTTTATAGTCAAATTTATACACCCTAAAGAAAAGGCCAAGTGCTGTGAGAAAAGAGGAACGCCCAGGAACCGGTTCAGTAAAATAAAACAAAAATAAAAAAACAGAAACCAAACAACGTGATAAAAAATACCAGTATGTGTCATTATTACGAGGACGAAAGTATATGCAGTTTGTGAAGTATAGAACAGAGGAACACAATGAGCAGAGCAGGTGATTTCATATATTGGTGGCATTATGTCGTTCGGAGTGATAAAAATAACTCGTCTCTGTTTCCTGAACGTTTTAACATTTAACAAAGAAAAAACATGTTATTGTATTTTTTACCTAAAATTCAAGTTGTTCTAGCATATGGCGTTAAGCTTGCTTTAATTAAACTCCACGATTATTTGAACATACTACGATAAGATAAGAATGTAAATGGGCTAAATACGTTGAAAATATGAAAGTTGCCGAATCGAAAAACAGAAACTGCAAAGAAACAGAAATAAAGATATAAATCAGTAATATTATTGAACGTCTTCGCTGAATCGTTCTAAGTCCGAATCCTCGGCGAGGATCCATCCGAAATTCGTTTCTACGTCCCACAAACACAGAGATCCCCTTTCGCCAGCGATTATGTGGTCCAGAAGAGGGGTCTTACCGAATAAGGGAACCAGAGGCTTGGGACCAGTTTTGAAACTGGTTTGGCAGTCTTTTCGTCGTGTATTTTTTCGTTTCTCGATCGCGTGAGAGAGTACTCCGGCTCTTTTACGAGGTGAGCAAGGACCGCCGAACCCTTTTGGCAGCGAGAGGGACTTGAGTTCGGAGGAAAAAACAACAGTGTGCAAAAGATACGAAGGAGATGAAGGGAGAACCAAAAGAAAAGAGAGCGAAGCGATACCAGCAAAAAACTGTACACAACAAAAAGATTAGAACACCACAGGGGCAAGGGAATGTACAAGGCCAAATGCGTAAAATAGTGTTGCCAAAGGAACTTGCTAAAAATAAAATATCTCCAATTCTGTTCTGTCTCGAATAAAAGCCCCCGAGCAAACAACATTTTCAAATTTTGCAACTATTTTAACCAAAGAGAATATAATTTATCCTATAGCATGAAAAATTTCGGTTCTCAAATAATCAATCATTTTTTAATCTCAAATAATCTTTATGCGTTCGAGACAAAATAAAATATTTAAACGATAATTCATTCCAAATATGAAGGGGACTCAATGATGCATGAGCGTTAGTTTACTAACAATCGTTTCCAAACCTTCGAGGTTTTGCTAACTTCTATCCCCTCTTACAATAAACAACTCTAACGTCCTGAAGTACTTCGAATTCTAAATGTGATCAAAACATTGTTGGGTTATTGATCGCATGTAGACGCAAGAAGCCCAAACCGCGATGAATTTTAATCCGGAAGGAGTCTGGCGTTCGACGAAAGCGGTGACCAGATCGCAATCGTTCCATGTGACGCTCAATCAATGGCAAAATAAGACAAAGTCTTTGAGAACAAGAGAGAAAAAGACGACATGTTTGAAAATGAAGGTCGGTGGAGCGTGGTTATGGATCGCATTACTAAGAGAAAGAAAACAAGTTGATCGAACAACAGAGATATCACGATTTTCAATATGGATGCTGCTTTTATCGCCTGTAGGAGGCTCCGAAGACGCACGTGCGACGACGTAAATACGCGCAGCATTTACCGCCATCTCTTCTTTTTATCCCAAGTCTTCTGAGTCTGCGAGCATAACTGGAAGCACATTTATGAACACGTATACAGACGTACATCGCGATATATATATATTCATAGGTGGAACTGGCTTAGGTACATAAGACGAGGGCACGTTCTCCTCTTATCCGCACATCCGGCGAGCTATTTCATAATTTATTACGCCTTAGGCAGCGGCGACTCGCACGGTTAACGATCATGTTGCTGTCGATACGAAAAGTTCGTACTCGTTTTAGCAACATATGGACTTTACTACGCTAGGAATTTTCAAAAAAGTAAATCATCGCCAATAAATCCGATTGGAAACCTTTGGCTCTCGATGATTGGTCCCAAGATGCGTTTTCATGGTAACCACTAATGTTGACCAACGCCACTAGTGCGCAACCAAATGCGAAACCAACTACGATCATTCGTAACCAATGAATTTTTTTAGTTTCAATTCGCGAGCCACCTACCGCGCTAGGATTTTAAATCCAGTTAAATTTACGGAGCACGAAGATAAATTTATTCGTTGAACGTTTTGAAACGGAAAGTCGACAATCCTCTCGGTAAAAATGGCAGGTGGTAACCGTACCGTTCAATTATTACGTGTTTTGGGTAATAAATCCTTTTGGGTATTCCAGGCGGATGTTGACCGGGGACCCTCCAACATATTTTTGAAATCGTTCGTTTCCGATTGAGTGACAACAAAAAAATGGTTCACAACTATCCCGTTCTCATCGGTATTAATCGTTTTTTTTCTCAAATCTTTTATCGCGTAAGTGCAGTAACCGTTCTTTTACGGTTCACGGAATATTGGTGCGGACATATGTTTGAGTGAGTTACGAGAATCGTTGAAGTTAATAACGAGTATCCTACATTGTACAGCAGCACGTCCAATGACGACGAAGAAAAAGTGACACATCCTGCGAAACCGGTTAAAAGTTAAGCTAGATCGAGAAAAGAGATTCTAACCTTTTCAGTTAACGATTTATGTCGATCGCTGATTTCGATTAAACAAGTTGAATGTTAGGCGGAGATCAACCTCTAACTTCTAATCTCTCTCAAACACTCATGGCGATTAAAATTTTACCTGAGTTTGACAAAACTCATTAAGACTTTTTATACAATGGAGGATCAAATATTCGTTGACGAAGTTGTTGATCAACGATCCAGCGTCGCCGGTTATATATATGTATAAATGGGACCTGCCGGCCCGCACGTACGCATCAGTATCGTCGACGAGCAGTCGCGTTAGATAAGTGTGATGTATACGTGTACATTAGGAGGCAGGAGGAAAATAGTTACACTCTTGGAGGAATGAGTCGTTGTGTCTCGACCTTCCTCTTCGTTTTTTTCAATCCTTTTCAAACTCCTTCTCTTTTTATGTTTTCTACATATCTCCCTCTCTCTCTCTCTCTCTCTCTTTATTTTTCCGCCTTTTTTCAGTTCCTTTCTCCCTCTAATTCTTCGCTTTAGAGTGACACAGCTAGTCTTTCACTCATTCTACATATCGTGTATACCGGGTTTCAAGCAAGTCTCCCCGCTGGTCCCTCGTCAATCCATTTGGTATTTACGGACGTCTCCCACCACTGAAACTCTCCGCAGAGTCAGGACGCCAACGTGGGTTTATTTATAGATAATAAGCTGCGTGTTTACGTACGTATCGCTGAGAGGGCTACGTCTCTACGGCAACGCTGATCTCACGAGCAGTGCGCCTCCACATACATTAGCCTCCGGCGAGTATGGCGCGAAGAGACGACTTTATATGTTTCCAAAGCCTCACGATGTCTTAGGTCAGACTCTCGTGCTTCGATCTCGACAAAACGGCAACAAGTATATTGTCATTTTTTCCTCCTCTCCATTGCTTTAATAAACTTTTTTTCGAAATGGCGAGATTCATGTTTGTTTATTGTAGTAATTATGGATGGAATGGATTTGAAGGACAACTAAGGTTGAAATAATTTGCAACTGCAGTTTTTATATTACGACTGTACAACAAGATAGCATAAAATGTCTGTCTGAGATTACGTGGAAAAGTTTTTTTCCGAAGAGAATTCGGAGGTTATATTTGGAATCGAAGTTTGGTCGCTTTGATAATCGAGGTTTACTCAACTGCTTGCAAAAAAAAAAAAAAAAACACGATGCATTTGACAATCGAGTTATTGCCTGAAACTGCGCGTTAAATAAGTAAATACGGTTTCAATCGAGTTTGAATTTTTTCCACTCGCTGTAGAATGTCTTTTCCACGATAGAGACGAAAAAATATGGCCCCTCTGGTGAACATGTGCGTAACAGGAGGCTCGAACCTTCTTCTGCGCAGTTGGTAACGACAATTACTCCAAATCGTGGTTTCGCCAGCTCATACGAGAGGAACTGTCCCATGACAAATGAGCTGGCAGCCAAGCAGACGGTGATTCAAGATGGATTATTGTAGTCTTGAAGAAGTGGGAGAATAAGAGCGATAGTTCAAACGCCGCGAGAGCGACAGAGACTTATTATGAGTCATCGTGAGTTCTCTTATGACAAACAAGGTGTATATCGAGCTATATAGCGCTCTCGCCTTACATGTTTATCGATAAGAATCAATGAGAGTGAAAAAATATATGGGTATCTATGTATACTCAAGAGCTCACATCAGATTTATGATTAAATTAATCGTAATCCTCAGTCCGAGGCTTTGTAAGTTTATATACGAAAAATTCGATCGTGATCTGAAGAATACCTCGATATATTGATTTCCAATAATAAATAGGTCAAGTGCCCTAAATCAGCCAATGTTTTCTCCGAATAAGTCCATACGCTTTTCATTTAAAGATTTTGTGATCGAGTGCCAAATGTCATTTAGACCTAAGGTATTACCGGAAGACCCTTAATATTTAACAAAGTGCGAAAGGGGTCAATTTCATATATACCTATTTCAGCAACCTCTGGTTTCACGAACGCACAAGTAAGAAATAGAAATAAAAACTCGCTCACACATCAGTCAAGCTTAACTGTGGCAAAGGGCTATTTGCTCGAGGCGAACCCTTTCACGCAGGCCACAAATCTTGCCAAATGTAAATGAAAGACTGAGAATTGGAGAGACAAATGACGAACATTTTGCAAAATCTTTTGCGAATTACGACGTTTTACGTAAAAAAAAAAATATCTCTTTTAGAGACTGAACATTTCTTCGAAGATTGATCCTCCGTAATTAGTCCGGTCACATTTCTTTACGACTGGTAATTAAAATATTGATAAATCGTTTTAAAAAATCGCAAGATTTTTAAAATATACAAAGAACCATCATAGAATAGTGGAAATGAATGTATAAATTATGTAGACTCCCTTAACGTAACATAATGTTACTATACATAATACATAGCAAAACTTTGTTTCCATTGCAAAATAAGATCTCTTAGCTGCGACTTATCGCCGCAGAGAGAACGTATATAAAGAGCATTTGAAGGATACCAGCAAAATATCCGGAATAATTATTTTCCTCGTTTCATAGATCCCATAAATTTGTTCATACATACTCCTCTTTTTGATCTTTTTCGGGTCTCTGTCTCTCTGTTTCTGCTACATCGTATATACGACATAAATAGCGAAGAAAACAAAAAGAATAAGGGAAAAATGTCAAGTTCCTCACATTCATAATTCATCAGGTCGAGATTATAAA
>JABSMR010011434.1:0-11329 GCA_018902295.1 Dusona sp. PSUC_FEM 10030013 | reverse complement strand
AAAATAAATAATAATAATAATAAATGGGTAAAAATATTTGTATGTGTATACATTGTATACACATACAAATATACACATACATAATTAATTACTTTAATATCACATTACTTTAATTTTGATTCTCAAGTTTTTCTGGATAGTTTGACGATGGTCTGTTTTGATTATGTAAGAAAATGATCCTTCTATTTTTTATTCACTCGAATACTAATTACATTAAATACTTTATTTTTGAGACGTCTATTTTTACGTTGGGTATTTCTTCGTTCACTGAGTATTTTATTGTTTTAATTTACCTTCTATCGTTCCTTTATCCGAATCCACAGATTCGACACTGCCAATAATGTATTCGCGGCTAACCGTATTTACTCTATACTTCGTGGGCATCTCTTCTATCCACTCCGTACTAGACAAAAACGAATGGAGGAAATTCCCGGCGGTTTGTGTCTTTTATAGCCGAACCGAATGGTTTCGAACGTTTCTCTCATGCTTATGAGATATTCTGCGATCAACATATTCAAACTATATTGAAAAAGAAACGGGGCAAACTCATGCTTGCCAAATGAACCTACGTTAAAGGTCGTATCAACTCGATTGCTGTTATTTTTGTCCATTTTATCTCGCATTACTAATTCAATATTGATAATATTTATTCCAATATCCTTAAGTGCTATAAAGCAAAAATGTTTTTTATATCAAATTGCTACAGATTAAAGTCTGCAAGTCATATTTTTGTGACAAAATTGTATAATAATCCCACATCCTGATTTTCAGTTTTTAAACAAATGGATGGATCATTACAGCTTCACGAGATCTAGTAAATAATTAATATTAGATCGAATTTTGCCATCCCTCTGTATATATGTCCCTCTGTTCACTCTTTTTAGTACGAAAGTAAATGTAGAGATTAACATTTATTTCCAGCAATTGAAAATATTAGCAGCTCCAATCGGATCTGTTTATTCAACATTCATTGAAAAAAAAAGGAAAAAAAATATAATGGCAAATTTGATAAAATAAGTTCTGAAGTGATATTTCTATACAGAGTGAAAGATTGTAAAGTATTTGCAAATAAAATTATGTTTGATTTATTTTTCGTATTAATCCAGCTTTTCTCAGTGGATTGGTAAAAAGATCGTTGATAGAATGATTTTATTACCAGGGAGACTGCAAGAGTGAAAGAAAGACGCAGCCACAGATAGGCAGACGGAAAATGTTGAAGTTTGTTATGCATTGATTTTTTTCTCCATTTCCGTATTTATACGTATTAGCCGGAAATGCACGGACATTTGAAATTGCATTATATGTTAAGCTTATGTCTTATTTTGATTATTTTTTAAATCAAACAGCATATTCGACCCATTATTTTACGAATTTGAAATAAAATATTAATCAGTATTATAAGCTCTTTTCTTGGTGTCATTTCACCTCCGTTTTACTCAAGTGTTTTTACTTTTTTCAGAATTTTATCAAATTCTAAAAGCTGTTTATTTATCAGGAGACTTGCGAGAAACATTTTTACAGCAATACGTGCACAAGCATTATTGAATTCAAGGATGAGGCTAGTAGGAAAAGATTGGAAAATTTAAATAATGAAGAAAACATGCATCACAGATAATGATCTTTTATTTCCAGTTACGTTGAATTGTTCTTGCCATGTGTAGACTGGTGCTTATTGATTGTACTACTAACTATGGATGATTTCTCATTGTAGCATTACATGTACAGTAAATCGTGTCGAAGATGTATGTATGTGTATATTCCCAGTTGTAGATCTTCGTGGGTCTTTCACTTTTAAATCGTATGATTGGCACGTTTTCTACGAGCCACAAACTGCATGACAACTATAATACATAACATATTTACGGATGTCGATATATATGTATGTAAAATTATTATCCCTGGTGCATTTATTTGATTGTTCAATATGCCATACAATGTTTACTATTTTATTCGAGAGAAAACCAGTCTGGAAGCATTAGACTATTTTTGAAATTAGTTTGTTTAAAAAAAAATGACCGAAACAAGAAAAAATAAAGAACTATACAGGTCCCAATAATTAAGGGTATTTTCAATCCATCGTTGCGTCCCATTTTTCTCGATAAATGACTCTTTTAAATAATAAAAACGATAGTTTAATTGTGCTACAATAAATTCACGTTCGTTCCACAATAATGTACACGAAGAACATATAAAGAAGATGCAACAATGAATGTTCGCAGCTAAGCTAATAAAACGACAGAAGCTTCCAAATGGAACTGTAAACTCTATTGGTTTCCTTCCTTTCGAACGTTGAAATAAAGTTCGATGAAATGACTTCCGTCTTCGTCACCCCTCTTTTATATGTATGAGGCATTTCATGTGAAATTTTCATTCTCAAACCCTAATCCTTTTTTGAACTATTTTTGAAATAAAAAAAAAAGTTCCTGCTTTCCTCTCGCATGATTAAATATATAAAAAATTCATTCTAATTGAAAAAGGTGACAGTTGTAAAATTAAAGTTTGGCCTGAAATGCCTCATATACTTACGTAGATATATATCTTCTCTCCATACACCTCCGGATCTTTGCAATTGTTCTCACCTCCGAGTCTCATCCGGGAGGACAATCGACTGGTCTGATACTTAGGGAGTGCGAAGTAGAAAAAGGTACGATTTCATCAGACCATGTACTATATTTTTGTATCTATCCAGCAGGAAAACCACGTATTCACATGGGGTTTTTTGGACCAAATAATCACGAGTTTTGTGAATCATAAATAATATCTGTGCAACGACTACGACGAAATGTGAAGGTAATTCGGACTATTAATTTGGAAAATAGAGTTAATTAAAATCTGGAGAAGCGAGACTAAAACTATGGCAGTTGATAAAAACCAAACGTTTAATAAACTTTGGAAGAATCACTAAAATAAACTTGGCTTAAATTTACTTAACTTACTTACTTAATTACTTAATTTACTGGACTATAGTTATAAAAAAAAGAACTTGAATTGAATATTAAAATAGGAGTATACTTTGTTCAACCCAGACTTATATGAGTGAAAACTAGTTTGGCCTGTACAAAATCAGTTTGTTCTAAAATTAGGTTGAGCTGATAATAAATATATAAAAAAAAGGACAGTATATAATGTTTAAGAAAAGAACACAATACGTATTAAAATTAAAAATATTACCGAGATGAAGAGGCATATTGAAGAATACTACACAATTTGTCCTATTTCTTTCCATGTTTTATTATACAAACGAAAAATGTGTAGAGCTTACAATTCGACTTCCAGCAATAAGAAACTTGATCATGAATTAATGCTGATTTGCTGTTATATAGTATAATTATTAAATATAATTATTGGTTGCTGGTAGTAAATAAAGCTAATTGATAGTTAGTTACGATGATACACCAAGATATTAATTGGAGCTATACGCTCCAATTTTCCAGTCCTTGAACAAGGACCACTTGCGAACTCGAGAAAATTGTCTTGGAAAGCGTAACGTAATCGGATTGACTCGGTACATTTTTCTTACTGTATACTTTTATTTTTCTTATATACATTCGCTACATCATTGCCCAACGAAGACGAACCTTTAAATTGACAAATAAATTATTATATTGATTTCCTTATGTGTTTTATTCTTTATGATCCAATGCAATCTTTTGGAATACAATATTTTTCCGAATTTCCAAATCTTTACAGTTTTTCCTTTTGTGGGGGTGAACAGAGCATGTAAGATTTTAAAAGCCCTGTTGATTCAAGAATGGACACGTGTGCTCGTTTTCTGGGTCAATTATCACAGAACTGGTCACATGTATATTCACGTATGAGGTCTACAATGCTAGATGCCCACCCTCGTCATTCAATATTCTTGCACCCACATAAATGAAAGTAATAGAAAAGCTTTGCAGCTTTCCGCAAAAGTAGTTCACCCATTATTGTTGTTATTATTTCTGCGTATAATAAGCAAAAAAATCGAACCACCTTATTAAATATGAGCAACAAAACGAAAAACGATTTTTTCAAATGTCCGGATCAAGATTTCAAAATACATCGTAACAATAAGCAGTTTAAAATGATTTTTTCAGTAAAATCGGCCCAGGAGTTAAGGAGAGTATTTCGAATAGACAAATAAAGTTTATCTCTTTAGAAAATTTGTATAATTGTCCAAATAAAATACAGAAACTAATTATTTTCCATAAAAAATGACGGAGGGAGATTTGGCATGGAAATAGCCCATATATACATTGACACACAATATCGGTCAATACATAATATATACGTATATATTATTCTCCTATATTAAGATTGCACTGTAAAATATATTATATATTGGTTTTGGATACTGCACAAAGTAAGCACATCTCAAGGCCATACTCGGGACGTTACAACCCGAACAGTCCAGCTTGTAAGACTTCGCAGCTGGCTCCGAAGCACCAAACGGTAAACTTATTCAATCAAAGCGATTTCACACACCCCTCTCTTTTTTGATCTCTTTTTCTCCCTCCTCTCTCTATCTTTCTTTAGCTCTCTGTCACTTAGACCTGCTGGAGGGTGTAAAAAAGCCTCATTTCCATCGGAACGGAAAGCTTTTTTTTTTATCACGTTAACATCTTCACGCTTTCCATGTATGTGTATATGAGTATATATGGATAAGCGTGAGACATTTTCGCGAGGAAAGTGGTGCGACGGGTTGGATAGCTTAACGGAAATTTATATGGGAACGCTAGCCGGAAATTACATGTGTCGGGCGTACGGACAAGCATCGACGTTCTACGTTCTCGTTTATATTCAATATATTTCACCGCTACGAGGCAAGAAACGGAAAATACACCGTCTAAATATTTCCTCCAATCTTTTAGTCCCACAGGGAAAAAAGTATCCAAGAAATTTATTGATAATGATAGTGATTTAAGCTGTGTTATTTAAGTGATATCTGATGCCGTATGATATTGAATAGAGAATTTCTTTTTCAAACTAATGTAGATTGCGATTAAGTTGAAATTTATAACTTTTTTTTAGGCATTTTTAAATTTGTTTTCTGATGCGATCCAGAGTCAAGCTTTTAATCGCTCAATAATTAAGGGAGCATATACACCTAAAGTTTCAGTCATTAAAAGTCATTAAGGTTTTTCGCGGGGAGGTATACAAATTTATTTTTACAAGCCATGGAAAAAACATGATTAATATTTGGAATTATAACAAACTCAACATGAACTCTTTTCAGTAAAGTTCGAGTTAATTGACGTTGCACGGTGACGTGTGGGAATTATTTTGGGCAAAAGTGTTGTTAGTCCAAAAAATGATCGTTCGATTTCATTCTCCTCTTTTTAGTTTTTAAAATTTGTTTGAAAAAGTAGTTCAAAAAATATTATTCAACTCTCTTGAATATGTAGAACAGAATAAACATTCCGACAATTTTTTTATAGATTTCTAGTCCAAGATGTAAAGTTATATTGATGTCAAAGTGGATCTATTTAATCAGAGCATTTTGTTGTTGCCAGAGTGAAAAGCTTCGAGAACTTTGACGACTGTGAATTAGTGTCTCCGGAGATCATTTGACTAGCTCAGTCATAAAGTTTAACAATTTTTATTTCTATGTTCGATTTATAAAAATGGTGGTATGAAATTATGCAAAGTTGTAACAACAAGATGCAACGAGAGTGGATTTTCAAAGTTAGTTCGCTTATTATCATTGCCTTTCCGTAACATTCAGCTCGTAAACCAAGCACGCGTGCAACAGCACATATAACAGTACTGTTTCACGGTAACTTCTTCGGATCCTCCCTCGGAGGCTTGTTCCGCATCTCGGTGTAGACTTCGCGCAACCCTCGTGGTTTAGGGGTGGTTCGAGGGTGGTTGAGGTGGCTGTTAGTCGATCACTGGACGTTCCTCGAGCCACTGCGAGGAGAGCTCGGCCCGTGTTCGCACATCACAACCAATTATTCAAAATGGTCATCTTATTTTTGTGACAGAAATAAAATAACAAACGGAAAAATAAGAATAAGAGTACACTCAAAGTGATTATAACAACGAAAGTAAACGAACGAGTAAATGAAAATGATTTAAAGCTCGGAGTTATAATGCACAAATGAATAGTGATCCTCGGTGATTTCAATTAGTGAAATGGTTGATAAGCTTCACGAATACGAAGGCTTGACAGGACGAATTCATGGCGTTCGAGAAAAAGTACGTGACAAATGGGATGGTTTTAAAGAATGGAAAAGCGAAATACCGACTGATCGTGGTGTCGCCGGTATCGTTAGCCACCTCAGAGGACCACCAAAGTTGGAACGAACTTTGGATGACTATTCTCACGTGTATAGGTAAAATAGAAATTTAATTTGTCTTCTTTCTCATAATTTCATCATCAATTTGAATTAAATTTTATATTATTTAAGAAATAAATGAAAGAATTTCTATTCTTTCACAATTTTTCAAAAAAAAAAACAAAAAGGACGACAATTTTTCGGCTTTTGTTATCGATATATTTTGCAATTACCCAAAAGGGTTTTTTGCAAAAATCGTTCATTCTTAAGTATTCAGCAATTGTTATCCAAATTTGTTTATTTGCAAAATTGCTCGTCTTAAAAACTCTATTCCCCTTAATGTAATCAAATTTTAATGAATTATGAAATTCACACTGTTATCTGGATGGGACGATTATTTTATCGAAAGTTTTATTATATAAAAGGCAAAAGACACGAAGTGAGTTGGTCCGCGTGTCCGCAGCCGTGATGGGAATTGAATTTTCGTACGCAGCTGAGACCGCATTTGTGTCGCCAACATTGTTGAAAATTGGCGTCGATCATCAGCACATGACGTTGGTATGGGCTCTCAGTCCGCTCGTGGGGTTTTTTATTACCCCTTTATTGGGCGGTATGAGCGATCGTTGCAGATCGAAATATGGCAGAAGAAGACCGTTCATTATTCTACTTGCGATTGGTGTATTTATTGGTAATTTGATGATCACTTGATTATATTTTCATTAGTAATTTCACATTAGATATATGGTAATTGTAATTGCCATGGCGACTAATATCATTGCAATTATATTTTGGATATTCATTTTTGGATCGAAACAAGAAATTTTATTTTGTATTAATTTTATTCTAGTTGAATTATCTATGATTAATTACCTGTAAAATCAAGTCCCCGACTAAATATCGAGTCGAAAAACCTTATACCGTTTTTTGATGAAATCTTTAATCACCTACCGTTTTTCGAATCATGACGGTTAGAGACAAAGTTTATAACAACACTTTTATATCTTTATAGTAGATTAGTCCTGGAAGCAGCACATGATCTGGTTTTTAAGGGTCATGGCCAACCATTTTTACGGTCGTTTTTTTAATCGCCCTCAAGACTAAACTACTAAAAATAAAAATGTACAGGCCTTTGGGTGGAAAAGTTGATACTTTAAAACATTGGTTTTATACACTTTTCCTCTATCTCCAACCATGTTGACAGTGTGCACGGTAAAAGGGGACTATATCCTTCAACCAGAATAATTAATAATTCATCAAGAGATTGCCTGATCGAAAGGTCGTATTAGACTTTTCGACTCGAAATTCATTCCTGAAAATAAGTTTACATTATTGACCAATCCGCCTGGAACTGCTTGTACAAATTTCGGAAGTACCTCATGTGGCAATTTAGTTTGGGCTTGTTAATGGCTCTAATGAATGTTTTTTTAATTTTATTAAGGTTCCTGTGTAGAAGTTCAATGAGCACTATAAAAAGGCGATTTACGCTGATTAAAACTTTTTGTCTATGAATTCTTTCTCTCCGTTACACATATTTTTTGTTTCGTCTTTTTGTCTCTTGGCTTGCTAACCACTTCGGCAACTTGTTGAATATCTGGAATCAGGATATCGAATTTGTTCACGTAGACTTTGTGAGCATGCGTATCGAGCATATTATCCCGATTCATCAGATGTCAACGTACTAGACATTTGATAAATGTTTTATTTGAAATAAAGTAATGGGAAACCAAAGTATGTTTAATTGTAGTAGAAATTTAGCTCAAAATGTTAGGGTGTTTTCGAAAAGAACTACGTTGTCTATCGTTTTTTTTGCCACGCACAAGGAACGATTAGGATAAACATATCGCTTATTTGAATGATATTTTTTGAAGAGTTTTATACTGCGTATTGTTTGGTTGTAAATTCGGAAAAAAAAGTTACCGTTCTCTGCAAATGGAATTATACAATGAAAATCTAATCGTCGTTAATGGTTTTTCTATATAACTGCTCAAATAAAAAAAAAATGAAAAAACGTTCACGTTCTCAGTGATTGCAATAAATCAGGTGCCTGTTATGTAAATTTATACTCACTTATTTTTTTCTGTACAATCATTAGATCGAACACTGAATGATAAATTCCTTCGTTTATGATTGAGCTGTTACAATCGATACCATTTTTATTATTTATCACTTTTCAAATATGAATAAATCATAAACTAACATTTGTGTTAAAACTTTAGAAAAAAGAAATATATATTTTTAGCAAGTTTAGCAACACTGTGACATTGACGAAAAATGGTTTGTCGTCTTGCT
Organism: Dusona sp. PSUC_FEM 10030013; assembly: GCA_018902295.1. Classification (NCBI taxonomy): domain Eukaryota; kingdom Metazoa; phylum Arthropoda; class Insecta; order Hymenoptera; family Ichneumonidae; genus Dusona; species Dusona sp. PSUC_FEM 10030013. Next base: position 2,783 of record JABSMR010011434.1, on the reverse strand, counting down.
GTAACATTTATCAATGGATAAAATTTGACAGGACTCTTGTTGGTGCCAAATGGCGAGGGTATGGGTTACGCTTTCGGTGATCCTTTGCCAATGTCAAATCGAACTTTTGCGCCTAGTGGACATCGAACGACAGCCAGTCAAACTAATCATACTCTTGATGCGCCGTCAATGTCATTAGCATCATCTCACTCTTGGGGAATATTTTTCACGATACTTGGAACTGTGCTTTTGGATTTTGATGCCGATGCTTGTCAAAGTCCTGCGCGAGCTTATCTTCTAGACGTCACTATACCAGGTTGGTGGAGTTATTGCAAAATTTCGATTACATTCATCGATTACATTCGTTTTTGTGAGTATTTAGCTTTTTTCAGGGCTCAATTTTTCACACGTTGGCTAACATTGCCACGTTGTCAGCTTCACTTTAATTATATTTATTTGGCCCAAAAGATTAACGAAATATTGTAAAATGTTTTGTACTTTTTTTTCTGACTATTTGAAAAAGAATTTGAATCATTGAGTATGAATTTAGTCAATGAGTATGAGCAAATTGCTTTTTTCGATTTATTTGTGGTTCGGCAAAACACACACACAGAGAGAGAGAGAGAGAGAGAGAGAGAGAGAGATAGAGAAGAAATAAAATGTCCTATCTGTACAGAGGATCATGCAAGAGGCCTAAGCACTTTCACGATAATGGCAGGACTAGGGGGTTTTATGGGATACGGACTGGGTGGTATAAATTGGGATGCCACCAGCATCGGGATTGCACTTGGTGGTCATCTCCACGCCACTTTCACTCTCATTACCATTATTTTTATTATCTGCGTCTCTTACACCATTACGAGCTTCAAAGAGATACCGCTTTATTTATTGGAGAGGGACGAGTATGAAAACATTCAGGACGAAAAGGTTGGTTAACTGTAATTACTATAGAATTGCTGGAATGAAAATATTATTATCTTATATAAAAACTCGTCATTTCTTTTGTTCATTATTCGCGCCTGAATACTCCATTACAATTCATCTTCGAAAAATTTGTCTCATTGTAAGGGAGGAGTCACTCATTCAAGATTATTTTCCATAACAAACCTGCTATTTAAATTTGAAAAGTCCCTGAGTTCCGAAAAACCTGTTTCGTTAATATATACATCTGAATAATAATTACACGAATGTTTCTTGTAAATATTTTTTTTTCTCACACTACTGGTCATTTGGTATTTATAAAAATCGTTAAACCATACGCCGAAATATAGATAAATTAAACGAAACAAATATTCGCTGACGGATAACAAATATCGAGTTAAAGAAGTTACTATCTAGCATCGATTTTTAAATAAAGGTTTCGTGACGTCGTAATTATGTGCATATAATTTCAAACTAACGCAGAAAATTTGGTGATTGAAACTTCCCACTTTAGTCGAAATCGACTATTAATGTTGTATCGATAGAAATCGTTCAAATTCCTTTGTTTTGGTCTTTTTGGTTCATTTTTATTTTAGTCATTTCAATATTACCGTCCCTGCTCAATAGTGATTTTGTGGCAATTGAAATTTCCGTCAATTTATTTCTTTCTGGAGGCAAATGCATTAAATAGTCAAAATTATTTAAAAAAAATATTTTTTTAGAAAATACCGCCGGAGCGGACGAGAGGTAACGAAGAGTACGATAAGATAGCAAATTGTGCTGATGAATGCAACTCGTATGGCTCAGTCGGTGCTGAAACAGAGGGCAATACCGACGAGCCTGAGGTATTGATTATTGATTACAGTAGCAACAAGTTAAATTGCCCTCTATTATTTATTTACTAATTTCTTAGTGTTTCATTTACTGTAATGAACACAGCTGATATTTTTTCCATATTAGGAATTTGTTTTAAAGCCAATTCCTATGGAGGAGCCGAGCAAAAGACAGGGAACTGTACCAATGATACCAAACGTTGGATCGAATTTACCAAACGCCGATAATGATTATTTGCCAACCGGTGATAATTTGAATGCTGTCGATCCTCGTGCAACTTTGTCAGAATATCTCATGTCGATAATTTATATGCCTCACAGTATGAAAATGGTATGCCTCACCAATCTCTTCTGTTGGATGGCACACGTTTGTTATTCCCTGTATTTTACGGATTTCGTTGGTGAAGCTGTGTATGGTGGGGATCCGAAGGTAAATATGTAGCTTAACATTTTTTTAATGATATTTGCATAAAAAAAAAGAGAGCGACAGAGTTCGAATAGACTTTTCATAAAACGTGAGCAAACAATTTCATACCTTTTGTCGAAACAAGAACAAGGGCCAAATAGGTCCGAATACATATTTGTTGGAAGATTATTACTTAGTTGGAGTTAAAAAAAAAGTTCGATTAAAAAAATACTGAAATGCGTTTACGCAGCTTCTTTCACAGTAGACCGGAAGTGGAAACGGAACATGACTTTTTCAAATGATGCTTCAAGTTTAAAAATAGTTGTATCTTTTTTAGGGGATAGGAAAACGAAGCGAATGAAATATAATATTACGTGTTTAATGAAAATGATTGATTAACCCGTAGGATGCATTGAGGGCATTTAGTGCCCTCACAAGTTTTTCAGAAAGTGGTGGCAGATAGAAATTTCGGGTCAATTAGTTTTCCTTCATCACTAGATTTTCGTTTTAAGGGTCCCAAAGACTCTTGAATCGAATTTCAACAGTTCCACCAGAACGGTGTTATCTCTTTATCACACCAGATAGAATTGTAAACGTCACATACACGCGCTAGCGGGGAAACGCTGCATTTCTTGGACTTAGTC